>WOXC01010486.1:320000-397863 GCA_011680675.1 Gymnobelideus leadbeateri
TGCAGTAGAGTGATATAATCAGAGTTATACTTTCAGAATTTTAATCTGATGATATGTATAGCAGGAGAGAGACTAGAGACTGTTGCAAAGGTCCAGAAGTAAGGTAATTAAATCCAGGATTAGAATGGTGGGGAGCAGGAATGGAGAAGGCAGAACAGAGAAGGCAGTCTAGTGAGGTAGAAAGAACCACCAGATTTGTAGTTGGAACATCTCGGTTTGGATCCTGGCTCTGTGTGACCGTTTGCAAGTTACTTAACATCACCAATCCTCAGTTTCTATCTCTCTAAAATGAAGGGGGTGTTCTAAATGATTTCTAGAATTGCTTCTAGATTTAAATGCTGTGGTTCTAGGTGCAGAAGACTTTTATTTATTTATTTTGCTTTTTGGAGAGCAATTGGGGTTAAGTGACTTGCCCAAGGTCACATGGCTAGTTTTTGTGTTAAGTGTTTGAGGCCGAATTTGAACTCAGGTCCTCCTGACTACAGGGCTGGTGCTCTATTCACTGCACCACCTAGCCACCCCTCAGAAGACATTTCAAAAGAAAAATCAACAGGACTTGGTAGCTGACTTCATATGAGGGTGACTGAGGCTTTTATCCTAGGGTCTTGGGAGAGGTGCCTGTGATATAATTGAATAAGAATTTGGAGTCAGAGATGTTGGTTTGATTCCCATCTCTGTTATTTAATACCTGTATGACCTTCAGCCCCTGCTCCCCTTTGCTGAGCCTCAGTTTTCTCCTCATAGGATTTTGAGCTGGAAGAGACCTTTGAGAACTAATTCAACTCCCTTATTTTATGGATAAGTAAATTGAGGTCTCAGAAGTCAAGTGACATAAACTCATGCCTCCAGATTCCAAGTTCTTTATATTTCTGTAGTACTGGACAAGATGATCACTAAGGGCACTTGCAACTCTAAATTCCATGGACCAAGATTTCCTATGAGAATAGCAGTATATGTCTTATGCTTATGGCTTTCACCCGCTGCCCATCCCCATTCCCTCTCCCTTCTCTGCCGTCCTGACCCATACCCCTGTGGAGAAATTAGCCTAGCTGAGGCTCCCTCTAAGGTGTGGTTTCCCTCTTCCTGACTCTTTGGCTGAGGGCCATCTGTGCAGATGTTGTCTTTTCCTACCTCCAAGGTTAGTGACTCTCTTGGGAAAGAGTGATGGGGAGGAATGGCAGTTTGAGATGAGTGTCAAAATAGAAACTTACTGGCCTAAGGCGCAGAGTTATTAAGGGAATGAGGTGGTGGGTTTTTTTGGGGGAGGGGTGCAGAGGAGGACCCAGGGAGCTAGTACTTTGTAGTAGAAAGAACACTTGACTTATAGCCAGGAAATCTGGGTTCTAGTCCTGACTTGGTTAACCTTTTCTGAAATCCAGTCTCACTTCAACAACTATGAGCTGGAAATCTCCACTGGGAAGTTCCAATGATATTGCAAACTCAGTATTTCCAAAACCTGTTTTTCATGTTTGTCTTTGTACCCCCGGCACAGCGTGTTCCACACAGTAGGTGCTTAATCAATGTTTGTTGAGCTGATTTACTTCCTCTCTCTGATCCTCACTTTTCTTCTTTTTAAAGTCAAGGGTTTGGTTTAGATAATAGCTAATGTTCCTTTTAGTTTGTGCATCCTCTGTACCGTGTTCTAAGATCCCGTGCAGTTCTGTGATTCTATGGGCCAGATGTGCTCTTGGGAGGACTTTCTGCATGAACATTACTGCAGCTGAGATCTGAGTTTGTACAGCTGACCCTGTCTGACAGGCCCAGTTTCAAGAGCTGCATTCAAAAACCAGCCCTGAGACAATCGGCCGGTATCATTTGGGGAGCATTTTCAAAACGTCCTTTATTTCTGGGTAATTAATGGCAGCTTTGATTAGTAATGAAAGCTGGGGCTGTTTTGCACAATGCTGGAGCAGTAAAGTGTGACTCAGCAGACAGTTAAATCCTGCTGTAACATTACTTTTGCAATTTATCACCTGTCAGCATAGCTTATGCAGGGAATAAAACAAGTTCATTGGGAGACAGCCAATAATGTACCAAAGCCTTGCATTTGGTGCTTCTGGGGGAGAAGCCAAAACTCTAGTCATTCCTAGCTTTGTCTCAAAAGCTTTCTCTCACTCCCTTCCCACACAAATCTTGGTTCTGTAGGATTCTTATGTATGGAAAGGAGCCCTGACTCTAGAGACAGAACACCTGTATTTGAATCTTGGCTCTGTTACTTATTTGTGTGACCATGGGCAAGTCACTTCATTTCCTTCTCTGAGCCTCAGTTTTCTCATTTGTAAAAATAAGATTTGGCCCCCAAAATGGCAAAGATAAAAAAAGTTGGGAACAATCAAATTTGGAGGGACTACAGAAAGCCACATTAATACATTGTTGAGGAATTGTAAATTGGTCCAACCATTCTTGAAAATTATTTGGAATTATGTTAAGAAAATGACTAAAATACCCATACTCTTTGACTCAGAAACACCATTTCTAGGCATGTATAGCATAGAGATAAAAGACACCAAAGCATTCATAAATGTGCTTTTAAAAATTCAATTTTATTTGATTTTCAGTGCTGATATCTCTCTCTCCATTCCCCTTTCCCCACTGTTTGAGAAGGCAACAAAAACAAAACTCATTTCAAATATGTATAATCATGCAAAATAAATTCCCACATTAGCCGTATCCTTACCAAAAAAAATAAGGATAAAGAAAGAGAAGAACATATGCTTTAGTCTGTAAACTGAGTATATCAACTCTCTAGGGAGATAGCATGTTTCATTATATGATCTTTGGAATTATGTCTGGTCATTGTGTTGATCAGAGTTACTAAGTTTTTCAATGTTTATTATCTTTACAATTTTATTGTAATTGTGTAAGTTGTTCTGGTTCTGCTTCTACTGATTATGCTGACTATACTTCACTACATCAGTTCATACAAGTCTTTCTAGGCTTTTTCTGATACCATCCACATCATCAATATTTATAGCATAATAGTATTCTCTCATATTCATATACCATAACTTGTTCAACCATTCCCCAGTTAATGGGTATCATCTCAGCTTCCAATTCTTTGCCACCACAAAATGAGCTGCTATAAATATTTTTGTATATATGAGTCATTTCCCTCTTTCTTTGATCTCTTTGGGGTATAGATCTAATAGTATTACTAGGTTAAAAGGTCTACATAGTTTGATAGTTTTGGGGGCATAGTTCCAAATTACTTTCCAGTATAATTGGACAAGTTCACAGCTCTACCATCAGCGCATTAATGCACCTGTTTTCCCACATTCCCTCAAGCATTTGTCATTTTCCATTTTTGTCATCTTAGCCAATCTGATAGGTATGAGCTGGTACCTCAGATTTGTTTTAGTTAGCATTTCTCTAAATTTAAATTATCTAATTAAAATACTCTAAAATTTAAATCACTAATAATGGTGATTTAGAGCACTTTTTTCACATGGCTAGTGATAGCTTATATTTCTTCCTCTGAAAACTGCTGATTTTATATCCTTTGGTCATTTATCAATTGGGGAATGACTATTTTCATGTAAATTTGACTCTCTTCCCTGTGTATCTTAGAAATGAGATCTTTGGGATGGCTAGGTGGCGCAGTGAGTAGAGCATCGGCCCTGGAGCAGAAGGACCTGAGTTCGGATCCTACCTCAGACACTTAACGCACACACAAACAAAAACCTAGCTGTGTGACCTTGGGCAAGTTACTTAACCCCAATTGCCCTCCAAAAACAAAACAAAAAACAAAACAAAACAAAAAAGAAATGAGATCTTTATCTGAGAAACTACTTATAGCTGCACTTTTTCTAGTAGCAAAGAACTGGAAACAAAGTAGATGGTCATTGATTGGGAAACTGCTAAATGAATTGTGGTACATGAACATAATGGAATATTATTAATATTATTGTGCCATCAGAAAAGATGAATGTGAAGAATCCAGAGAAGCACGGGGAAATGTGTATGAACTAATTCAGGGTAAATTAAACAGAACCAGGAAAACAATATATGCATAATGGACATAGTAATGTAAATGGAAAGAACAATACCAAAATTGAATTCTGTATAATTATAACGACCAAGTTTGGACCTAGAAAAGAGAGAGGGGAAAATATCGTTCTCACTTCATTAGGAAGGTGGGGGATTAAGGGTGTGGAACATTACATATACTGGCAGACTTTGTTTACATATTGGTTAGCTTTGCCAAACTGCTCTCTCCCTGCCTGAAATTCCATAAGCTTTATTGATCTTTAAAGGAGATACTTAAATATTTTTTATTCTTTGCTATGGGATAGTTCGTTGTGCAGGGGAGGTGGGAGAGATACATTTGGAAAGGAAAGTGATATAAAAACAAAAGATAAAAAAATTAAATGCAAAAAAAATTAATGGAGGTTAGAAAAGATGATGTCTAAGGTTCCTTCCAACTCTCTAACCTTTTAAGAGAGAAAGCTTTTTCCATACCATATTCCATTCCACAGGGCTTTCTATAGAATGGGGTATGTGATAGTTCTGCTGCTCTCTGCCCTAAACAAAACACACCTTGAATATTGTGTTCAGTTCTGAGTGCCACACCTACAAACTGGAGCCTGAGTGGGCAGGGGGAATCTGGATAATGGGCAGCTGACATGGTGGGAGGAATGGATACCATGCCACACAAGAATCAGTTGGAAACTTGGAATTGCTTAGCCTAGAGAAGAAAAGACTGGGCAGCTGGGTGGAGGAACGGGGCCACTTCTTCAAGTGTTTGAAGGGCTTTTACATAGAAGAGTAGTTAGACCCTTTCTGTTCTTCCTGAGATGGGAAGAGGTTGCAGAGAGTTAGATTTTGGCTCTCCTAACAGTTTTCTAATATTGAAGTGAATGACCTTGAGAAGTAGTAAGTTTTTCATCACCAAATGTCTTCAGATAGAGCCTAGATGACTATGTAGGCATGCTGTGGAATGTCCTATTCATATAAAGGTTGGACTTAATGTAAAAAGAAGGGAGCAAATCCCATCTTGTAAATTTAAGGCTTGGTGGTCCCTCTGAAGTCTTATCATATTCTGTGATCCTTTTTGGCCTTGGTTATCTACACGGGGCAACCTCTCTGAACTAGGTACATTTGGTGGTGGATGAGAAGGTAGAAGAGTGAGGAGAGTGAAGAGAACTTAAAGGACTCTTAGGCACCATCTCCTAATACTTCCCCGTCTCTCAGAACAGAACAGATTAACCATGTACACAGAGTTAGTTTTCTCTGTAGGCTGCTGCCACTGAATACAATCCCAGGAATACCCAAACTCTCAGTCTCCTCCAAATCTCTTCTCCCACTAACCTCCCAATGAGCCTGAAATTCCATAAGCTTTATTGATCTTTAAAGGAGATGCTTAAATATTTGTGCTGAGTTAGGGATTGCTATATCATGGCAGAGGTCCTAGTTTAGATTCTATCTCTGCCACTGACTAGTTATTTGACTTTGGGCAGGTTATCTCCCTGAACTTGTTTCCTCATCTATAAAGAGAAGATGATATCTAAGATCTTTTCTAAATTTAGATCTTATGATTCTAGGAGGAGTACCATGCATTAGTCAGTAGTATCCTAAGAGAGAATCAACCTGGTATAATGGGTGTGGAATCAGAATTGGGTTCAAGCCCCTGTTCCTTGACTGACTTAGATGTATGATGTATGAATGGGTCAGTAAGTTTAGATCTTTGGGTCTCAGTTTTATCACAGAATACTAGAGATGGAAAGGACCTTAGAAGCCATGTAATGCAACCTCTATCTCATGTAGGAATTGCCAGTAAACTCTTCTGTAAAAAGGAGTCAAACAGTGTTTTGTACTTAAGGAGTTTTGTACTTAAACAATTCAAACACATCCATTGATTTTTGTATCAGTGGTGACTCTTCTATCAGCATAAACTTCGACCTCTCAGAGAGGTTACTTTCCAGTGACTCAAAGAATCACAAAATCACAAATTTAAAGCTGGAAGAAAACTTATGGATCATCAAGTCCAACCCCTTCATTTTACAAATGAGGAAACTGAGGCCCAGGGAGGTTGCCCAGGGTTAAATAGCTACTGTCAGCTGGGATTTGTACCCAGATCAATAAATCAACAAATATTTATTTATTTTTATACTTTTATCTTTATTTTCTTTTGCTTTTTTTGGAGGGTAGTTGGGGTTAAGTGACTTGCTCAAGGTCACATGGCTAGCATATGTGTGTGTGAGTGTGTGTGTGTGTGTGTAAGTATCTGAGGCTGGATTTGAACTCAGGTCCTCCTGACTCCAGGGACAGTGAATAGAGATTCACTGTGCCACCTAGATACCCCCAACAAATATTTATTTAGCACCTACTCTGTTCCAGGCACTGGGTTAGGCTTTAGAGATAGAAAGCCCAGAATGAAACTATCCCTGCCCTGAAGGAGTGATTTTCATTGTGATTTTCAAGTCTAACAATCTTTCTGCCCCACCATCCTTTTTGCCATGCTTCCCCATGTTGGCAGGAATCACATAATTTCTAAATCTTTCTCTCCAAGTGTTGGCATAGTGTTCCTTATATAGGAGGTGCTCTATAAAAATTTGAATGGTAAAGGTCCTTAGAATCTTCATTTTACAGATGAGGAAACAGCAGCACAGAGGTAAAGCATGGCTTCCCCATGACCAAGTTTCATGGCTAGTAAGTGTCAGAGGTGGAATTTGAACTCAGATCCTCTGACCCCAAACCCCCCATTATTTTATGTTGACTTTTTTTCTTACTTTTTAGTTTAACAAGATTTGATTAGGATGAACAATCAGTTTAACACTGAGAATCTTGGGAAGGATACTTAACTTGCTGGATTTTATTGTCAGTGGTTTCCCAGCTTCCTTGTTTTTTCCTGTCACTCCATCAATCAGCATTGAGGGCTCCAGGATTCTAGCTTTTTGACCCCTTATTGATAATGCTACAAGGAGTAGTATGTCAGGAGAGAGGCACTAAGGTCCCACTAACTTGGCAGAATAAATTTACTATGGGCTATAGAACATGGAGAAGCATTTTTTGTTGTTTTGAATCTTCTTAATAAATCATTTTAAGATTACTTACTATTAAGCTGCTATAAAATTCATGAAAACTATGGGGATGGAAATCTCATTGAAAATGATTGACATAAACACAATAACACCTTCTCAATTGGTTCAGGAGAACAAGCAAGGACCACAGAAAATGCTTTCCCCATCTTGCCAATCCCATTACTTACAAATTGACCATGTTTACAAAGATTGTGTCCTTAGGTCCTTTCAGAAAAAATTTTTTTCTATCATTCCCCCATCCTTCTTCTCACAGCAAATGAAATACTTAGCAATAAATTTTACTCTTGTTTCTCCACAGAGAAGTAGGTATACATTTCAGCAACAGAGATGTAGGTTAGATTTGAAGAAGAACTTCCTGGCAGTGGGGGCCCATAGAGATGATATCTGCAATGGACTGCCAAGGGATCAGGTAGAAATTCTTTCCCTCAAGATCTTGAAGAACAAAAGGAGTGTTTATGCTCTCTGAAAACTTAGTGATCCCAGTTGGTTGTTCCAAGTTTTGTAATTCAACTATCTCCAGGCTGCCTTTGCTTGAAGGAAAATAGGAAAGGAATGATGAGTAAAGGATTTGTACCAAGTTTATCATGGAGTCACAAGATTTCTTTTTCTAGCTGTAAGGTTTTATTGTTGCTCTTTGTGACCCAATTTAGGGTTTTCTTGGCAAAGACATTGTACTACTTTGCCATTTACTTCTTCAAAGCATTTGACAGATGGGAAATTGAGGCAAATGGTTTAAAGGACTTGCCCGGGGTTTCATGGCTAGTAAGTTTAGTCTGAAACCAGATTTGAAGTCAGAGGGATGAATCTTCCTGATTCCAGACCTGGTACTCTACCTACAGTGTCACTTGTCTGCCCTAGAACTATAAGGTACCTTTAAACACGAAATGTTAAGGCTAGAACGGATAGCCTTTGAATAAAGAATCTTAGACCTGAAAGAAACCATGGAATATAGCATGTCAAAGCTTAGATAGAAAGGGTTCTACAAGAAATATACTTGAGATTGGAATCAGCCGATTTGGGTTCAAATTCCAGATGACTGTGTGACCTTGGACATGTCACATTCCTTCTTTGAATTTCACTTTTCTCTTTTCAGCCATAAAGTGAAGGACTTAGCCCTGATTTCTTAGCCTCTAATTTCTTTTCCAATTATAAATCCTGTGATCCTTTTTACTTAGAATATTAGAGTTGGAACAGCTCTTATAACAGAATATGAGAACCTAAAACATATAAAATATACCAAATATAAAATATACCAAATATAAAATAGTAAGTACTTACAACATGTAGAATCCTGATGGGTACTGGCAGAAATTTGAGTAAGATATCCTCTTTATCTTTAAATAGTAGAGTCTGGATGTTGGTTTGAGTGGTCTCTGAAGCCCCTTTTGAGATCACTGTAATATGCTGTATAATATTATATGATGAGAGAATAAAAGTAGAGCTGGAAGGAACTTAAAATCAAAAAGTCTTATTTCATCATCTTGAAGTTGAGGAAATTGAAACCAAAGAGTCAAGTTAAGTAAACGAGCATTTATTAAGCACCTACTATATGCTAGGCACTGGGGTACAAAGAAAAGCAAAGAAAAAACCAACAGCCCCTTCTCTCAAGGACCTCACAACATGCAAACCATATACAAATGAGATCTATACAGGGTAAATCTATACAGGCCCTTAGAATAAAGGACACCTAATAGACCTCACAGGAGCCTTAGAGACCATCTATGTTCAGTGTCCTCATTTCACAGATGAGAAAACTGAGACACAGAGAAGGGAAGAGATTGTCTGTCTATGGTGATCCAGCTACTAAATGGGGACTGTACTGAATGAAGCCTGTCTTTGTGAATTCACAGGATGAATTTGTGGGGGAGGGGAACGTGATAGCAAAACTGTATAACTTAACTGTTTGGTTTTTTTTTTTCCGTTTCTCTGGGTTGGGGGCAAGGATAAGCATCAAGTTAATGATTTTCTAGGAATATGTGAGTGGGAAGCCAAAAATAGCTTCCTGATTGACTGAGGTTTCATGGAATTTTTTTTTTAAGTAAACAAGAAGCTTGTTTAGGATGCTTGATCTGGGTTAGGGTGTTTTTATTGGATCATTGACTTTAGTGTTGGAAAGGACTGTCAAGATCCTCTGGGGTTCATGGATAGATTTCAGAGGTCCTTGAACTTAGATGAGAAAGAAATTGCATTTTTATTTTCACTAAGTTCTAGCTGAAATTTAACATTTCCTCAATTATATAATTTTAATAAAAATGTTATTTTGAGAAGCGATTCATAGGATTTGTCAGAATACCAAAGGGGTCCAAGACACGAAAAAAGTTAAGAATCCTTGCTCTAGTCCAACCTCCTCACTTTATAGTTTAAGAAAATGGGAACTGAAAAGGTTAAATGGGGTAGCTAGGTGGCACAGTGAGTAGAGCACTGGCCCTGGAGTTAGGAGGACCTGAGTTAAAATCTGGCCTCAGACACTTAACACACATACACAAAAATTAGCTGTGTGACCTTGGGCAAGTCACTTAACCCCAACTGCCCTACATTCCCCCCTCCAAAAAGCAAAGAAAATTAAAAAAGAAAAGGTTAAATGACCTACCAAAGGTCACAGTAGTAGCAGATATGGAATCTACCTGTATATTTGAACCTACAGAGCACAGAGACTATTCTGGATGAGTACTTGAAAGTAGTTGCAGGTTAGAGAATTATAATAAATCTTTTTGGAAGTGGCTAAAGTATGGACCTCAGGGAACAAGTTAGTATAGTAAGATTTGGTAAGTGGTAGTTACCCAATTTAGTGGGGAATCATAGGATTTAGGGTTAGGAGGAACCATCTCTTCTACCCCTTCATTTCACAGATGGCAAATATTAGGTCCACTCAAAGAAAGTAACCTACCCAAGGAAGCACAGTGAGTAAATAGAAGAACTATGGTTTGACCCAGAGTCTTCAGATTCAGGTCCAGGACTCTTTCCACATCTAACCCACCTCTTTCCTAAGTGCAGGAATCCTTTCTAAAGCCTCTTTGACAAGCACTTGTCCAGCTACTGCTCATATATTTCTAGTTTTGTACTGTTTAGTTTTTCTCATAAGATCATGGGATTTAGAACTTGTTAGGAACCTGAGAGATTATCTCACTCAGCTACCTTATTTTACAGATGAAAAAACTGAGACTTGCAAGGAAGCCAACTAGTAAGGAGAAGTACTAGAGGTTAGCTGTAAGTCTTCACATACCCAATACGGCACTCTTTCCAACTATATCATGTGGTGAGGTAGATTTCTTCTCTCTATTTTTGATTACCTATTATTCTGTGGTTGCATTACTTGTATAACTTACTTGAACTTGGAAAGAGAGCCCTAGAAACGGTATACATGGCCTTCTGGATAAGTAGTAGAAGAATAAGGAAAGAAAAGATTGGTGGGTTAGAGCAGTGAGCAGAGATTGGCCACTGCATTGAGGCAGGAAGTCAGATGTTTAGAGATTTCTAAACTGGATCCCATTCCCTGGGCTTTATTCTCTTTCCAACAGATCTGGTCAAGTCATTTCTCCACTCAAGGACCTTAGTGGTTCTCTATTGTCCACACATGTGAGGCAAACACTCACATGGAAGTCAGAAGAGGTGATGCAGTGACACTTTCAAGGTCTTTCTGAAGAACTTTGGAACTGATTGTGAGACATGGGAGACACTGGCACATGACTGTCCAGCATGGCCTGCTAGCATCAAAAAAGGCTCTGTGCTGTATAAGCAAAACAGGATTGCAGGAGCTCAAAGGAAACGTGAGATGCATAGGTTTAGAGACATCTCCCTTCCAAATGTTCATATGGACTATTTGTGACTCGCCTTCCGAGCTCAGGTTAGTCTGATCAGCCACGGTGAGATGGACTACACCTTGACCCCAACATACTGGTGTTATTTTGGACCTCTTTAACAATGAAGGACAACAACTAACCATTAGCTGCACAGTAAAGTTCAGACTCCTTTGCCTTGGCATTTAAGGTCCTCCACAAACTACACCACCTTGCAGTTTGCTCTATCCCTGCCTTTGCTCACACTGTTCCTTTTCCAGAAATGACTTCCCTACTTTCCACCTTTTTTTTTTTTAATTCCTTCATAGCCTTTAAAGCCCAGCTTAGATGCTGGTCACTGCCTTTAGGCTGCCTCTTTTGATTCCTCCCTTGTCTCAAAGCTGATTTTCTTCCACCTCTGGATCCCATATAACTCTCTAATATATTCTGTAACTCTATAACTCTCCAAGATATTTTTCATCAATTATTTTGTATCATCCTAGGTATGTTTGTTGATGTTTTATCTCCCTGCTAAACCATAAATTCATTGAATGCAGGAATCACGTCTGACCGAAGCTTTGTTTCTACCCTAGAACTAACCCAGTGAACTGTGTATGTAGTAGATATTCAATACATTTTTTTAAATTAAACAAATGCTTTATTAACTTCTGGTTTACATCATTCATTTCCACCAGATTACGAGTTACATTTTCCCCCATTTTTTCCCTACCCACCACCCCAGAATAGCAGTCCCACTAGATATCCCCTCATCCAATCTGCTCTCTCCCGTATCTTCTCCCATACCCACTTTGACTTTGCCATTAGGGCAAGGTGAATCTCTGGGCCCCAAAGCCTGGACATCTTATGAAACAGTTAATTTTAAAACTTCGATTTTCAGATCCATTCCCTTCCTCCCTTGTCACCCACTCCCTCTGAGAATATAAGCAATTCAGTATGTGTTGTACATGTATAGCTATGCAAAACATTACCATAGTAGATATATTGTAAAAGATTGCTTATATTTCCCTCCCACCGGTCTCACCTCTCACCTGGTCCATTCCCTACTTTGATCCTGTCCCTCTTTGATAGTGGGTACTTCCAATCTCCCCTCCCCCCAGAATGCCCTCCCCTCCATCATCCCTCTTCTCATCCTCCTTTCCCCTATTCAGGAGAGTGAGTGAGGGTAAGATATTCCATTTAGTATGTATGTGATTCTCTCCTTGAGCCAACTTCAATGAGAATATGCTTTTGCCTTTTTGCCTTCCTGTTCTTCCCCTCCCCTGCAACTACTTCCCCTTGCCTCTTCTACATGAGATAGTTTAACCTACCCTGTCTCTCTCCATCTCCTCTTGCCACTTTCCTCTCTCACCTCTTGACTTCATCCCTTAAGAATCATCCCTTCCTTGGGGCGGCTAGGTGGCACAGTGAGCAGAGCACCAGCCCTGAAGCCAGAAGGACCCGAGCTCGGATCCGGCCCCAGACACCCAACACACAAACAAAAACCCAGCTGTGTGACCCCAGGCAAATCACCCAACCCCAATTGCCCTCCAAAAAAAAAAAAAGAATCATCCCTTCCCATCAAATTCAACCTGTGCCCTCTATCCATGTATACTTGTGAACATATGCCATGTACCCTTATTCAATTATTTTCATAATGAGAGAGGTTTCATCAAACACAGTTATTGTTTTTCCATGTAGGAATGTAAATAGTCCAACTTTGATAAGTTCCTTTTGATTTCTTTTCCTTGATTACCTTCTTAAGCATCTCTTGCTTCTTGTGTCTGAATGTCAAATTTTCTATTCAACTCTGGTTTTTTCCTCAAGAATTCTTGAAAGTCCTCTATTCCACTGAATGACCATATTTTCCCCTGAAACAAGATACTCAGTTTTGCTGGGTAGGTGACCCTTGGCTTTAATCCCAGCTCTTTTGCCCTCTGGAATATCATATTCCATGCCCTTCGATCCCTCAGTGTAGAAGCTGCTAGGTCCTGTGCTATTCTGATTGTGTTTCCACAATATTGAAATTGTTTTTTTCCTGGCTGCTTGTAGTATTTTCTCCTTGATCTGGGAATTCTGGAACCTGGCTATAATATTCCTAGGAGTTTTCTTTTTGGGATCTTTTTCAGGAGGTGATTGGTGGATTCTTTCAACCTCTATTTTGCCCTCTGGTTCTAAAACATCAGGGCAGTTTTCCTTGAGAATTTCTTGAAGGATGATTTTTAGGTTCTTTCTTTGATCATGGCTTTCAGGTAGTCCAATAATTTTTAAATTGTCTCTCCTGGATCTATTTTCCAGGTCAGTGGTTTTTCCCATGAGATATTTCACATTGCTTTCTATTCTTTCATTTGTTTGGATCTGTTTAATAGTATCTTGATTTCTCATAAAGTCACTAGCTTCCATTTGCTCCAGTCTAACTCTGAAGAAATGAATCTCCTCAGTGAGCTTTCGAGATTCTTTTTCCATCTGGCAAATTCGGCTTTTTAAGGCATTCTTCTCCTCATTGCCTTTCTGAGCCTCTTTTGCCATTTGAGTTAGTCTATTTTTTAAGGTGTTATTTTCCTCAGTCAGGCTGTTGACTGTCATTTCATATTTTCTTGCATCTTTTTCATTTCTCTTCCCAAATTTTCCCCCACTTCTCTTATCTGCTTCTTAAGGTCCTCTATGGCCTGTAGCCAGCTTGTATTTTCATTTGGGCTTTTGGTGCAGGAGTTCTGACCTCACAGTCCTCCTCCATGCTTTGAGCCTCTTTGCCCCTAAAATAGGAGTTCAATGTTGAACTTTTCTGTTTATTTTGTTTCATTTGCCTAGGCATGTTGCCACTTAATTACTTGATTTTTTGGGCTTGTTGCCACAGTAGGACTCTGCCACCAGACAGGGGGGCTTCCACCCAAATGTGGGGTCTTCACAACTTCCGCCAGTTGGGTGGCCTCTGTAAAGCCTCCACCCACTCTGGCAAGTTGGATACCCACCCCAAACTTCCCCCCCAGACCACAATCCAGATCCAAGCAGTTTAAAGCAAGAGAGATTAGCCCCTAGACTGATTGCTGGATCTCCCTGCAGTTCGCAGACCAGGAGCTAGAGCCACTACTGACACTGCAAAATGGCTTCTGTGCATCTGTTTCTTCAGCAGCTTTTCACCCCCAGGGGAGGCAGCCTCGTTCCCCAAATACTGGTCCCAAAGTCCATAGGGCACCAACCTCTCACTTTGTCCTAGGCATATCTGTGCTGATAATTCTGGAATCGCCACAATTGCTGGTGTTCTGGGGTCCCTCCAGCTGGCTGAAGGTCTGGCCTCCCTGGGGCTAAAACCGCGGACCTGGGCTCGGCTCTTCGAGCTGTGCTGTTGGTTCCCAGCATGCTGTGCTGCCTGCTCTCAGAGCCCTTTGCTGCCTGCTCTCAGAGTGCTGCGCTGGTCGCTCCCTGCAGGGCAGCAGGGCTGTCCTCAGCAGGAGGTTAGCTTCTCTGTGCCATTCTGTGGGTGCTGTGGCTCCAGAAGTTGTTTGGAGTCCCCTTTCACATTATTTGAAATTTGTGTGGGGCAGAGCACATTGGAAATGCTGTTTTTACTCCGCCATCTTGGCTCTGCCCCCCCCCCCCCCCAATCCAATTCACTTTCACCTATTCAACACATTTTTGTTGAACTATGTCTGGTTTGGGATTCCTCACAGAGATTAGCCATAATCTGGTGAAATGAAAACTAACAATAGAGGGCAGTGTGGGATAGGAGCCAAGTGAAGAGTGTGAGTGATTGCTAGAGGAATTCAAAGGAATGAGAGGTCTCTTATTGCTTGGAATGGTTTCCCTGAGGATATGGGACTCCAGATTGAACTTGAAAGAGGAAAAAGATTTTGTTTGACCAACAGGAAGGGTGGAGACTGAGGGAGGAGCAAAAGACTTCTAGGGGACAAAGAGATTAGACTGGGAAGAGGGAATTCATGTAGGATGGTGATAAATGAGGCTGGGGGAGGGAACGAACAGGCATTTATTATCTACTTTGTGCTAGATACTGTGCTCAGCACTTTACAAATATCTTGTTTCATCCTCACAACAACCCTAGGAGATAGGTGATAGCATTCCCATTTTACAATTGCATTTTACAGGCAGACAGAGGTCAAGTGACTTACCCAGTGTCACATAGTTAATAAATGAGGCTGGATTTGAACTCAGGAATTCCTGACTCTAGGCTCAGTGTTCTATCCTCTATGCTACCTAGCTAAAAAGGTAGGATGTAAGAATATGTAGCTTATAAATTTATTAAATTAGTAGAAAGCCCAGGGTAGAGCTGGGATCCTAACTTGGGTTTTCTGACCCCAAATCTGTTGTTCTCTCCACTATTGTAAGTAGGATCTCTGGAACTTTGAGTCCATTAATTGTATTAGCCGTTCTTGTCCTTACAGTAGCCTTGGGGGGCCCTGGAAAGAGTCTGCCTTTGCATTCACTGCTCCAAATCCTGGCAACTATTATTCCAGCCCCCTTCCCATCTATGTTTTTCATTCAAAAGGAGAAAGAGAGAGAGAGAGAGAGAGAGAGAGAGAGAGAGAGAGAGAGAGAGAGAGAGAGAGAGAATTTGTCTGTTAAGAAAGCAAAGTGGCTTGGGGGAGGAGGGGAGCAGTCAAATTCATACAAAGGAAGAAATGTGGTTGCTATGGAAACTGTAAAGTATAAGCAGAAACTTTCCATGGATGGAGGAAACCCCAGGCCCAAGTGGCTCAAAAGTGGTGCGACTTAGCAGGGAGCTATAGTACCCTCTAACCCCATCCTTCTTTCCTTCTTCATAGAAATAGGGCAAAACAGTCTTACTGCAACTACTCTGGTGCTTGGAGATGCTCAAAGGATTTAGAACTTGAAGGGACCTTGGAGATAATCCAGTCCCACCCTAATAAACATACCTTACTAAGGTAAAAGCTGAGGCTTAAGTAGAGGAAATGACCTGGGTCTCACAGGTGGTAAATAGTAGAACCAGGTGTCGAGCTCAGGTTCTACTACTCTAAATCTAGTGCCATATTTTGTGTGCAG
This sequence comes from Gymnobelideus leadbeateri, assembly GCA_011680675.1. Lineage (NCBI taxonomy): Eukaryota > Metazoa > Chordata > Mammalia > Diprotodontia > Petauridae > Gymnobelideus > Gymnobelideus leadbeateri. Next base: position 335,833 of record WOXC01010486.1, read on the forward strand.
CAGTATTTGTCTGTATCCATCACTGGCATCATAGCTGTGTCCCTAGTAGAGCTGAATAGAGTCAAGGGCATATAGGGCTAGAGTAGTTTTTCCATAGTCTGCATGAATCTTCAAAGCCCAGCTTCTAAAAGTGCCTCTTACCTTCCTCCCACTAGAAATTCAGGCTCCCTGACTCACTCAGTGCTGGACAGAGTACAGCAGAATTGTTGAATTAAACTGCTAGATTGTAAGTTCCTTGAAGGCAGAGACTGTCTTTTGTCTCTTTTTCTAACCCTAGTCCTTAGCACAGTGCCTGGCACATAATAAGTGCCTAATAAATGTTGATTGTTCAATTTCCTCTTTAGATTCCAATGGCCTCTCAGAATTCTGATACTTTATGTGGCATACTTGGAGCAGTAGCATAGCTTTAGACTGGGAGCCCTCAGAGGACAGGGACCAACCTTCTCCCAGTACTAAAACTATTAGCCTAGCTCATAAGTTTAAGTATTTATTAAGCTCTACCATGTGGTAGGCACTATGCTGGGAAAACAAAAAAGGAAAATGAAAGTCACTGCCTTCAGGAGCATTCTACCTACCCATGGGAAAGGGGCAACTAGGTGGATAGAGTGCCAGACTTGGAGTCAAGAAAACTTAAGTTATTGAGTTCAAATCTGACCTCAGATACTTACTAGCTATGTAATCCTGGGCAAGTCACTTAACCCTATTTGCCTCAGTTTCCTCATCTGTAAAATAAGCTGGAGAAGTAAATGGCAAACCAATCCAGTGTCTTGCCAAAAAACAAACAAACAAAACAAAACAAAACTCAAATGTGGTGCAGAGTCAGCAGTGACTGAAAAACAACTGAACAAACCGCCTGGGGGTGAGGGGTGGGGAGGGGGAAAACACATGTACTCAGACAAGTAAATGCAAACTCTGTACAAAGAATATATGAAATACTTGTGGCAGGCAGGGAGGGAGTGGTGAGGAGAAACCTTAGCAAAGGGGGAAGGAAGATCAGTAGAAGCTTTGGGTAGGAGGTGGCATCACCGCTGAGCTTGGATGGAACTAGGGATTCCAACAAGAAGAGGTGAGCAGGGAAGGCATTTCAAGCATGGAGGACAGCATGTGCAGAGCCACAGAAGTGGGAGGTGGAATGTTGTCTATTGGGGATCAGCAAGTAGGTCAATTTGACTGGAACGAGTGGGTGAGGGAGAGTAATATGAACTCTGTCTGGAAAGATCAGTCAGAGCAAGATTGTGAAAGGTTTTAAATATCTAAACAGAGGACTCTGTATTGTATTCTAAAGAATTTAGGGAGCTACTAAAGTTTCTTGAGGAGGGGAGTGTTTTATGATATGTGTACACAAAACTTCACAATTTCCAAAGCTCATTCACTCATTTGACTTTCACAAGTGTTCTTTCTGGGTAGAGGGAATGCAATGTAGGTGTGTTTCTCCACTTTATGGATAAGAAAATTGATCCCTAGAGGAGGAAAACAGTTGACCTGAGGTCAGACAGTATCAGTGGGAAAACCAGTGCTAGAACTCAAGTCCCTTGATGTCTGTCTTTATGTCCTTCCCACCATGATATACTGAGTCTCCTTGAATATAATCCCATGGATCTATAAGTCATAGGATGAATTCTTTGAATTTCATTTCTCTCCATGAGCTTTGGTTCACATGAAGAGTGAATTTAGGGGGCAGCTAAGTAGTACAGTAGATAGAGCATTATGGATATACTGATTAGATGGAGTCAGAAGGATCTGAGTGCAAATTTGACCTTAGATACTTACTAGTTGTGTGGCCCTGGGCAAGTCACTTAACCCGGATTGCCCTCCCCCCCGCATTAAAAAAAAAGAGTGGAATTGGGTTGCATTAAAAAAGTATTAATGTTCAGAATGAGGGAAATCATAGACCTACTATCCTCTAACCCAGTCCTGACACCTAAAGTTAATACTTAAGAAAGATATGGACAAACTGGAGCAAAGTCTAAAGAAAATGAAACCATGATGAGGATGGGACTGGCAACCATGCCATATGAAGACTGACCTAAAGAAAATGGGGATGTTTGATCTGGAGAAGAGATGAGGATGGGAAGCGCACTTGCTATCTTAAAACCTTTGCATTATCAGGTGGAATAGTGTTTTGGTTGGCCCAACCTTTTGATAAAGCTCGGCTTAAATGTTTGGGGGGCAATTCTACAATGATATCAAACTTCAGCATGTCCAAATAGGACTCTCATTAAGTTACCCCTTCCCAGTCCCTTCCTAACATCTCTTTTTCTTTAAGGGCGCCATTATCCTTTCAGTCACCCAGATTTACAAGTTCTTCTTGACTCTTTACTCTCCCTACTTTACATATCAAATCACTTGTCAGTTCTTATTGATTCTCTCTCCACAACATCTCATATACATCCCCTTCTCTCACACACAGGGCCACTACACTAATTCATCACCTCTTGCTTAGATTAAAGCAATATCCTCCAAATTGGTCTCCCTTCTGGTGTCTTCTTTCTTCTAATCTATTTTCCATACAGTTGGCAAATGGATATTCCTAAATCAGAGTCCCAAATATGTCACCACCACCTCCTTAAAAATGCCAGGGATTCTGTGGTACCCAGAGGTAAAAATTCAAACTTCTGCTTGGTGTATAAAGGTCTTCATAATCTGACTCCCATCCACCTTTCCAGTCTTAACTACACCTTATTTTACTACACTCTACATTCCAGCCAAATTGGACTGTTTACTATTCCTTGTACATTGCATTCCAGCTCTTGTTTTTGTACCTGGGCACAGGTTGTCCCCCATACCTGGAATGTGCTCCCTCCTCACCTCTCCCTCTGTTGGCATCCCTAGTTTGCTTTAAAGCTCAGCAAGAGACACCTACATAAGGCTTTTCCTGCTGGCCCCAACTGCTACCGTTTTGTTTCTCCCCTTATTTTGGGTTTACTTTGAATGTATTTTGCATTTACTTATATGTGGTTTTTTTTTTCTGGATAGAATGTAAGCCCCTTGAGGGCAGGGATCATTTGTCCTTGTATCCTCAGTGCTCAGCAGAATTCTTGGCAGCATAATAGGTATTTGATAAATGCATATTGATCAATAAAAAAGTATAACAGATTTAGAAGACCTATTTTTGAGTCCTGTTTTACTACTTGTATGCTTTGTGACCTTGGACAAGTCACTTTCTCTTTGGGGGCCTTCATTTCCACCTCTATAAAGTGAAAGGGTTGGATTAATAATTGACAACAGTGTGATGTAAGAGCCGCCTGGGATTGAGAATAATAAGAACTGGGTTTGAAACCCCTTCTATTTTTCACTTACTACCTGTGTTACCTTGGGGAAGTTATTTAATATCTATGAGCCTTGGTTACCTTATCCTGTCAAAAGAAGAGGTTGGGCAGGATAAGGCCTAACATCCTGTCTAGCTCTAATATTCTGTGAATGGCAGATTCAGTCCAATCCCAGCTGTTCCTTATCCCTAAAGGAGAGGAAGTGAGAATAAAGTGAGTCTGGGGCCACCTTGGGGTAAAATAGGGAGAGTTTTGACCTGCAACATCTTCTGGTTTTTTGTTGTTTTTTTAAAATGAATGTTTGGCAACCCACTTGGTCTCTTGCAGGCTCTATATTGGAGGGAAGGTTAAGATTTCTCTGGGGAAAAGGAACAACAGAGCAAATATATTATTAAAGGGCAGAAAGGCAGCACACTGTGTTTGAAATATAATGGTAAAATTTATTTGATGGACTATAAATCATGGGATGAAAAGCATTGAAACCTGCAAGAAAAAAAAATTCTAGGCTATTACTTATTCATGGGTGGGGAAGAGGGATGAAGGGGAGAGGAAGATTTTCATTGGGAGGTTTTAGAGTAGTTACATTGTGTGAATACCTAAAAATCATAATTTCATAGATACCAATAAGAGTATCTGCAGATTTGTTATGTCATTTCATTCTCACAAGGACACTGTGAAGTAGACAGGGCAAGTGTTATTGGCTATACTTCATCTGATGAGGAAATGTTGACCCAGAGAGGATGAGGCATTTGCCTGAGGTCATAGGGGCTAGAAAGATGCAAGGTCCAGGGCTCAAACCCAGGTCATGCTCCAAGTTCAATCTTCTTTCACTATGTGACCATTCTGCTTAGTGGGTTGGACTGGCAGAAGGCTTTTTACAGATGAAGAGAACAACATAAACAGAGATGCAGAGGCAGGAATGAGCTTGGCATGTGTGGGACACAGGGGACCAGCAGGTCAGGCTGGGATAGAGGGTGTGAATTGTAGACAAGATTGGCAGGTAGGGTGGAGTGGAGCTGTTCTGAATAACTCTGCTGTGTTGCAGAATCTCTGAGGTGCCCCACCTTCACTCAACCCCTAGATCTCTGTTTTCAGATTATTCTGAAGTTCTGTCTGGTCTTCTTTTACTTTTCTCTTCTCTCAGACTGACACATCTTTCCTAAAGTTCACAGATATCTAGTGTCAACTTTTCTAGTGTTTGACAATTTGGTCTAAATCTACCTATATACAGCTTCCTCTAATATCACTCCACAAAACATCCCTTCTAATTCAGTCAATTTTATCATTCACTGTTCTATGTTCCAAGGTCCCTTTCCATTCCGATGTTTTATGCCAGGGTCCGAGGTGGTCTGCTTATCAGATCTGTAGATGAGACACTATTGGCAGGGGCAAATTAGAATGCCAAAAGATCTTGATATGCTATATTGGGCCAAATCTAATATGAAACCTAACAAGGATAAATATAAATGTCTACAACAGGGTTAAAAAATCAACTCTACAAGTACAAGATTGGAGTAACTGTGACTAGATAACAGCGTGTCTGAAAAAGATATGGTAGTTTTAATGGACCACAGGCACAATATCCATAAATAGAATGATGTGGCAGCCCCCCAAAATAAATAAATAAATATTGCTAATGCAGTTTTAGGCTACATCAAGAGAAGTGAAGGACCTAGAATGAGAAAGGTGATAATCCTGTTGAACTAGAGTCTAATCAGACCAAATTTGGAGTATTGTAGCCATTCTATCTGTGTGACCTTGGACAAGTGACTTAACTTCACTGAGCCTCAGTTTCCTCATCTATAAAATAAGTTGGTTTGACTATATGACCTCTAAGGCCACTTCTAGCTATAGCTCTATGATCCTATGTTCATTTCTGGGCACTACATTTTAGGAAGAATGTCGATAACCTAGAGAGTGTCTAGAGGGTGACCAGGATGGTGAGGATCCTAGAGATCATGAAATTCAAGGATAAGTTGAAGGAACTGGGGATGTTTATCTTAGAGAAGAGAAGACATGGGACAGAGATGGTTGTATGGGATGCTTCAAGTATCTGATAGGCAACCATGTGGAAGGAGAGACTACCTTTGCTCAGCTTGGCTTCCAAGGACAGAACTAGGAGCAATTAAAGGATGGAAGTTGCTGGGAGACAAATTTGATGAGATAAGAAAAAGTAACAAATGAGTAGGGGGGGAGAGAAGGGGAAGTAACAAGCAGTTATAAAACACCTGTTATATAACATGCACTGTGCTAAATATTTTACAAATATTATTTCATTTGATTCTAAAGAGAGCTCTCCTGAATCGGTTAAGAGGCAGCAGCCCCTTCCTCAGTATAGCTCATTGGGTGAAAGCTTAATAACCACTAGTTACAAGGTAGCATGGGATAAGGGAAGGAGTGCTGGGTTTGGGATCTTCTGACTTGGGTTTTGAATCCCTACTTGCCACCATAACTTTGGGCACGTCATGTAACCATTCCATTTAAACATTGGTAAAATAAGGGAATTGGATTGGATAATCTCCTACATCCTTTCCAGCTCTAAATCTGTGATCCTGTGTTATATAGATGGTGTTTTCAAGCCAGGTGTGGGTTCAGCTATATAGCCATTGAAGTCCCTTACAACTCTGAGGCTCTGTGACTCTGTGCTCTAAGCTTTAACATACTTACGAAAATCACTAATGGAGGGAGTAGTATTTTGGACAAACATAAACAGCTACTCAATAATTTCCGGGGCCCCCTATCACCTATAGAAAAAAAATCCTCTGTTTGGTAGTCAAGGTCCTCCCTCCACTTTCAGGATCTTCTCACACTCAAAACCCCCTTCCCCAGCAGGGCCATGTATTCTAGTGGCACTGGCCTTCCTTTCCAGTATGGTGCCTGGCTCATAGTAGGGGCTTCATACATTTTTACTGACTGTTACAAATGTGAGGGATGATGATGCCACCATTGAAGGATGGTGGTGAAAGGAAAAGAGTGAAACTGGTTATAGCAAGTTACGCAAGATCACTGAAAAGAATTCCTCATGGGTTTTTAACCTGTGCAGTGCCTTGCCACCAAGAGATGAGGAGGAATGGCTTCTCCAGTCAGGGGAAGAATTTTCTATTACAGATTCCCAGAATCAAGTCAGTGTGTCTGGCTAGAGATTCCCAGGAGGGGGCAGCAGTTGCCTGGCCCGAAAACAGCTGGAGCACAAAGAAGTTTTGCCTGCAGGCTGGTGATTGGGAAAATAGTCTGGCCTTATAAACTTTGTCCACACCCTGGCAGGTTTTGGGTGTTGCTGTTGGTGGTGTTTTTATCTATTCATTCATTCATTTATATATTCATTCATTTTGCCTCTTGGCTGCTGAAGGATTTGGGTTTTTCTCTCTTTGGAAGGCCAGTGGTTTCTTATCTTGTCTATGGCACTATGTATATTAATGAAGAAAATGCTGTGTCCTAAGGGTAGAGAGGGATTGGGACTATCCTGAAGGACTGCAGGGTCCTGAACTACCTCAAGGAAGTGGTGTGGAGTTTGACTTGGTTCCTAGAATGAGGGGGGTCCAGGGGCCTGTGGATTCCTTGGCAATGCCCAGGAGGTTTGGGCCCTAGGGTTGTTCCTGGAGAGGCTGGGTATGGGTTCAGGGTAATCTCTGAAGGGAATGTGAAGTATGTGGGGCCAGGGGAGATCCCTAGGGTGTGTGTGAGGGGCCTGGAGATTTCCCTAGGTGGATATGAGGCACAATAAGCATTGGGGTTTGGGGACCAAGGGCCATGTTGTCTGGGTGCAGGTGAGAGATGTGAAGCCCAGGAACAAGTCCTTAGTCACACATAAAAAGAACTTGTAATGAATACCCAGAGTGACTTTGACAGGAAAGGGAACAGTAACAATTTCAATTTCTATAGAGTTCAAAGTTTACATAACACTTTTCTCACAGCATCCTAAAGTGAATGAAATGTATCATTGTACCCATTGTAACAATGGGGAAACTGAGGCTCAGAGAAAGGAAGTAATTTGCCCATATCACACAAGTGTCAGAACCAGTCGAGTCTCTTGACTACAACCACATAGGCTATAGGTCTTCCAACCATGCTATATTTCCTGATAGGTCTCTCTCCCTGCTCACCCTTAGGGACTGATTGGAGGCACATCTCATTAGGATGAGCCCGAGGAAATAACTTCTTTATAGTCCTTGTCCTCTCTGACCCCAACCCCATCTCCCCAAGGCAACTATATATAGCTCTCTGGTCGCTAAAGGTGGGGATTGTGGGTGGTCAGTGGTCAGCTGCACCAATTTTAACTTGGGTTCTAGTGATGATACCTTTGGTGACAAGACACTTATCAGCTCTTCCCTCCCTCTGGAGTATCCTTCCTCTCTTTGGATGTGTTGTATGGGCCGAAGAAACTGAAATGTAGAATACTGAGAGCTGTGAGGCAAAGCTTAGTAGGTGAATAAAAATTGAATCCAAGTATCCTGGCACCCTGCCACTGTGTGTGTGTGTCTGTGTGTGTGTGCGATCAACTAGTTGGGCCATGTTGCCATCTTCCTTGCCCATTTATGTCTGTAAAATCATAAACAAGATTAGAGCTAACTGTACTTACATGTACAAGTGGGGCAGTAGGAAGAGCATTGTCTAGAAGTCAAGGGATCTGAGATAGAGCACTCTCAGAGAGACAGTGTGTGGTCTTAGACAAGTCATCCAGTCTCTGGGCCTCAGTTTCCTTTTCTGTAGAAATGGGGGTGGGGTGGGGGAGGGAAGCTACATGATCTCTAAGGTTCCTGCCAGCTCTAATATCTTTTCTGATGTCTTCCAGTTCTAACACTTTCTGTTCTAAAATTCTGTAGCCCCTTTCAGTTCTTAACAGCTCATGATTCTCTGTGCTTCAATTTCCTCACTTGTAAAATGGGGCTAATAAACCTTGTTCTTCTCTGGATCAAATGGATGTGAAAGTGTTTTGCCATTCAGACATTCTTGGTGGTTATTGCTATGTTATCTGTGGTATCTGAATGAAAGGGAGACTTTACAGGGTCAGATGCCTGGTGAAGAGATGAAGGGAGAAAGAAACAGATTCTAAGCAGGGCTTGGCCTAAAGCTGAAGAAATTCAGCCACTCTAACCAGTGTCCTCCACTTCCTTTCTCTGCTCCTCACATCAAGTCTGGAAAGAAGAATGCCTTCCAAGATATCAGGTATCTTCCTTACCTCCTCTCCATTTCTAAAGATTCTGGTCAGATCTATACATACTGTGTCATTGACTGTGGGGCTTAGGACTATTCTTAGCAGCCTTTGCCCCTCTTGGGAAACACCTGCTGCTTCCATGCATTGGCAGCATCTCTATGCTTTTGTTCATTTTTTGGAGGAGGTTTTAAATCAGATGCCAGCCAGCTCTGAGGGGAATCCTCTAAGACTGGAAGTGATATACAATGAAACTGATTGCAATTGGGACCAACTTAGCACATCAGAGGAGTATTCATGGAATGTAAGAGCTGCAAGAAAGCTTAAAAATCATCTAGTCCAAGCCCCTTATTTTATAGTTGAGGAGACAGAGGCCTAGAAAGGTGAAGTGACCAGCCCAGGACTACACAGCTACACAGGGCTCCGTGGGATAAGGCAAATCTTCTCCCTGCTATTTTGGTGGCAGAGTCTGGGTAAGGAGCCAGGTACCTTTACTCTCATTCTTTTGCACCCAAGGTATCTGCTGATGGGATGGGTTTTTAAGGGGTGTTGGTAGGGCCTTTGGCTACTACAAGAGTGCACGTTCATTTATGTGTGTGGAGAGGTCAGAGAGCTTGGAGGGTGAGGCATGGGGTGGAGGTGCCTCAATAAGACTTCTGTTTTCCAGAGTTTCTGCTTGTTTTGTCTTATTAGTCCCATTGGATTAGTCACACCCTAGGGATTTGCCCTATTTGTCCTATGACCCTGATTATCCTCACTGTTTCCAAAATTAAAATATTTCAGAATCAAATTGTTTTCAGGTTCTTAGGTTGTACTTCCTTCAAGGACTTACTTATTGTCCACAGGTTTTAATAACTGTCATGAAGGATTAAACTTGTTCTTTTGTGCCCAAAGGGTAAAATTGGGAGCAATGGAGAAAAATTACAGGGAAGCATCGTTTAGTGAGATCTTCCTGGAGTCTGTCTTGGAGAAAGGCTCAGCTGTTCTGGCTCATAACCATGTCTCCCCATCCCCCATCCCTCCCTCCATACTTTTCAGTTCCCTATTATATGTTCTCTTCCCCCACTAGAACGTAAGTTCCTTGAGAACAGGGACTGTCTTTTCATTTGTTTTTATATCCTTAGTGTTTGGCACAGTCCTGGCATATAATAGCAATGAATAAAATGCAATTTTCTTTCCTTCTGTGATTTCTGTTACTGTATAGCTCTGCCATTAACTGTATGTGTGACACTGGAAAGTCAAATCCTCTCTTTGACCCTCCAGTTCTTTATGTAAAATAAGAGTGAAGTTGAATTGTATAATGTTTGAGGTTTTACTGACTCTAACAATCTATGATCCTATGATCTAGACCTTGAAATGTGACCAAGGCCTCAATCAACCTATGTTGAACATCTCTGCAGCCTCCCCCCCCCCCTCCCCCACACCCTCTGCAGCCTCTTTTCACTTCAGGCTTAGCTATGGCCCTATTCCAGCCCACAGATTCTCCAGCCGGGGCAATGTGTGAATCATTAATCTCCCTGCCTGCCAAACCCCAGTAGAAGCCTTGAGGTCAGTCACAGAAGCAGGGCCACGTGGGGCCCAGCCGGAGGGGCAATGGGCAGGCCAGGAGACCCTCTCTGTTTGTTTTTCTTTAGTTTTGAGCTAAGAGCTTTGGCTGTTTCCTGTTTCAACAGGCTGAGGAATGTGGCCCACTCAAGCCCTTCCTATTGCTGTGTGACTTTTCCAGATGAAATCCAGGGGTAGTGGGGGAGGGGAACAGGAGTGGAGATGGTCCTGGGAGAAATAATCTATTGTTCCCACTCTGAGGTATAAGTGGGGTGTGGGGCTGTTTTTTGAGCTAGGCGTTGATTGTTCAGTTAATTTCAAACGAGATATTTGTAAAAGCACTTAGCAAAATGCCTGGCACATAGTAGGTGCTATATAAATGCTTATTTCCTTCTGATCTCCTTGCTTTTTTTACAAATCAGCAAGTCATTTGGGTGTAGTTGGAAGTGTTGTGGTTGAACTTGGAGTTTGAATTACGGAATTCAGATGCCAGCCCTAATACTAGTAAGTCACTGAAACTAGCCAACCCTGAGTTTCCCACATTGGACTAGATGATTTCTCAGGTTCTTCCCAACTCTAATATTTTGTGTTCAGTTTCTGTTCTAAAGCCCCTTTCAGCTCTGATATTTGATTTTTTTTTTCTAACTAATGGAGAGAGTTCTGGTAGGGGTCATAAATGGACTGTCCCCTCCCCATATTCCCACCTTGTCTGTCTCTGCCGAGACCCAAGAATTCAGCTGTAATGCTGCAAAAAAGATTGTTCTATTATGCCTTCAGAAATGCAGATCAATAACATACTTCTTCCCCCACCCACAGTGTGGAAAGTATCTAGGGATTGGTATGCCCCCTGAGGAGTCTAGATTTGTGACTAATACTCTAAATATTGTTCTTGCTTTTATTTGGGGTAGGGTAAGTGTAGTATAAAGACAGTTAATCCAGAGTTTTCTGAATCCAGTTTTAATACCATTATCTGGGAGGTTAAGAAGTTTATCCTAGTCTCTCTGGCCCTACAATCTAGTCTAAAACCTCTTTCTTTTTCTTCAGTCTGGAAACTCTAAGGTAATTTGACTTGACTCAGATCTTCTCCTCTTGGGATTCCCAATGACCAGGAATTTACTATCTCCCTAAATAGTCTCTCATTGCAGGGCACCATTTTTACAAAACTTTTCTTTATGCAGAGCTGAGCTCTGCCTCTCTATAGCTCCTCCTACCAACTCTTAATTGATCTTTGCATGCATGGTTATGGTATGACCAATTTAGAAGTGAAAGGGACCCCCTTAGATGTTATCTAATACAGTTTCCTCATTTTCCAGGTAAGGAAATTGTGGCCAAGAGAAGTCAAGTGACCTGCTCTGGGAATCCCACAGGAAGTTGCCTATCAGTAGAATTTGAACCCAGGTCTACTGACTGAATCCAGGGCTCTTCCTACTATACCTTGAATAAATTTGATCTTTCCCTGATCACACCTTCAAATATAGGAAGTTAGTGATTATACTCCCCTACTTAGTTTTATCTTCTGGCTGCTTCTTCTGTGGTTTCTAGAGATTTTCATATGAATGACTGAGGGAAAGCTTATAATACCACTTAAATAGACCCAGCTCTTGGTGGATTCAGCTTTATCATCCCACTTGGCTGAAGGAGAAAGGGGTAGAGGCTGATGCCTGGATGCTTCTGAAAGGTGGTGATCACCTCCTATTTTCTTGAGATCCCAGTGTTCCTTGGCAGCAAGCTACTGCCAGTTTGGTATTGACTTGTCTTCCTCTTAGTCATTCTGAGATTCATGAGTTCAGTTTCCCTACATACCCAGTGAAGGTGGAGGTGCACAGAGCTTACAAAAAGCTTAAAAGGTTAGCCTCTCTTTTAGTTCCATGTAATTGATGCTGCCCTGTTTTCCTCATCTTACTAGGGGCCTGAGCAAGGTATTCCACTTTTCAAGGCTTCATTCTCTCTGTCTCTCCTCAATCCCATCCCCCACATCAGTAAAATGAGGGTATTGAAAAAAGGTGATCAATCACTAAGGCTCCTTCCACCTTTAAATCACATATGTCTGTCTTTCTAATTTTATTTCTACCAAATTGATTCTTCACTGACTTCTCTGAGCCAAAGTATCTTCATCTATAAAATAGAAATGATGTTTGAAATACGTTTCTTATGGAATTATTGTGAGAAAAGTGCTTTTTAAAGCTATAAAGTACTGTAGAAATGAGCCAGTATTATGATTCATTGTTTCCCAAATATCCTGGATTAATTCCTACCGTCCTGCCTTTGTTCACACCATCCTCCCACCTAAAATGTTCTTCCCCCTCCATTCTAAATGTATCTTTCCAGACTCAACTCCAGCTCCATACCACTCCAGCCCTCCCCTGTGTTTCACCCAAAATACTGTCTTTTTTTTAATGAAATTTTTATTGATGCCTTTTGTTTTTACAACCCATTCATTTTCAAATATACCCAGTAAGTCATCCCTTCTAACAGAAAATAGGTTAAGTGAAATCAACTGATACAGCTAGTATGTGTCAGTTTATATAACATAGTTACACCCATAGTTCTCACCTCTCCAAGGAAAGGAGGGAAGAGTATTTCTGTATCTCTTGCCTGGGGCTGTGATTAGTCGTTTTAGTTACTGTGTTCAATTTCGTTTGAGGTTTTTTTTCCATTTATGTTCCTTGTAGTAGTTACTATATTGTTTTTCTGTTTCCATTTACTTCCCTCTGCATCACTTTATACAAGTCTTCCCTAGTTTCTCTGAATTCTACATATTTATCATTTTATATAATACAATAATATATTACATACATATGTCATAGTTTGTTCAGACATTTCTTAGCTGATGGATAGCCACTTTGTTTCCAGTTTTTGCTACCAAATGTTGTCTATACTTTTCATTGGAAATGCATCATACAAACATGTACTGTTACCCACTAAGTCTTGCCATGTATTTTTTTCCTCCCTTGAATACATTGTAAATTCCTTGAGGGCCAAAACAAGTGTTTTATATTTCTTTGTATCTTTTCCCAATGGCTAACCCAAGACTAGCTAACATGCAGGTGCATGGTAGGTAGATGTTTGCTAATTCATCTGTCATAGAGCTCATGGAACTTGCTGGATATAAAAATTAAGAATTAGAAGGAGCTTTAGAACATAGAATGTTAAAATGGGAAATAATCCTAGTAGTCATCAAGCCCAAACTCCATATTTTACAGATAAGAGCTGGCAAGGTAAGAGACTTTCTGAAGCTAGGCCTAGATCTAGCTGGCATTAAGGAGCTGTGGCAGAGTCCTCAAGGAGTTCTTCCCCATTGCCCCAGTGTATAAAGCAGTGCATTTCAGCAAGAACAAATGTTTTCTTTCTTTCCATAGCCTGACTGGTGCCAGTCCATAATTGTTCACAGATGACTACATTTGGCCTCAAGATTACAAAAAAAAATGATGAAGGGGGAGGGGTGGTTCAGGGAAGAAGCCTGGAAAGACAGGGAACTGGGGATACAAAATCAAACTTTGTAATTGAACCATATGCAGTGTCCCACTTTTGGAAACTCAGTAATGAAGACTGAGAGGGAAGATGGGCATTTTGGACAAAATGATTTTGGCTTCTTGTTTTGGAGAAAGAAGAAAGGCAAGAGCCAGCAGTCTTGAGGTCAGATTCCACTGTGTTGTCTGGGACATTCAGATGGGAGCTGTACCTTATGGTTTGGGCAAGGGGAGAAGTACAGAAACAGGTGCTAAGACCTTAGAAAATAGTCCCAGCCAAGGCCACAGGCTTGCCTGTATGCTGCCTTGGGTTGCTAGGGAGAATGTAAGGTATATATAATCATCGATCTCAGAGTTGGAAGAGACCTCTTAGTTAATGAGCACCTACCTCTTTGCCATAAGTGTTCATACCCAGACTGGATGCCTGCTTAGGAGAGATGCTGTATAGAAGGTGGGGAACTGAACTTTGTGATCTTTAGTCTAATTCCTGAGTAGAAATCCCCCCTTCCTCCATGTTTCAGTGGAATACCCTTATCCTTGGGGAACCCACTGGTTTTCAAAGCATCCCATTCTACTTTTTAACAGCTCTCATTGCCAGGAAATTGCTCTTTATGTTGGGCTGATACCTACTTCTCTATACCTCCCACCCAGTGCTTCTAGTTCTGCCCTTTGAGTCCAAGCAGAACAAACCTAGTTTCTCTTCCCCATATCGACTCTTCAGATATTTGAAGGTAGCTCTTGTATCTCTATAAGTTTTCTCTTCTGCAGGCTAAACATCCAAGTTCCTTTAATCCTCATATGGTTAGGTCTCAAGGCCCTTTAACATCCTGGCTGACTTTCTCTGGATACAATCCAATATAGCAACATCCTTCCTAAAACATGGGGTCTAGTCCTAAACGCAATATTCCATGTGGTGTGAGCCACATGATACTGTAGTTACCATCATTTTGGACACTATGTGCCTCTCAATATAGCACTGTTGACTCACATTGAGGTGAGTAAGAGCTTGTCTAGGCCTTTGTCTGACTTCCATTTCTGCTATTAATATCCCCAGAGCATAGCTTCTTCTCACCTTGCTGCCAGGCCATATCTGCTATCTTCTCTTTGGCTCTCAGTTTGAATTTCTTTGCTTTGGGTAGAGAGAGCAGTGTCAATAGCTGCAGGAACCAAGAGATGCCACAAAGTCTAGTTTTGTCCAACCAAGGATATGACCATATGAGGATCAGTTAAAAGAACTAGGGCTGTTTAACCTGGAGAAAAGGCTGGGACACAATCACTATCTTCAAGTAATTAAAGGTTTTCCACAGGCAAAGAAGAGTCAGACTTATTCTGCTTGGTTCTGAGGGCAGACCCTAGGACAAATGAGTGGAAGTTATGGTGTATGGGAATTCAATTTGGTATAAGAAAGAACTTTGTAATAATCTGACCTGACCAATAGTAGAATGGACTGCCCTGGTAGAGAGTGAGTACCCTGCCCTGGAAGTGTTCAAGCAGCATCTATATGAGATCATTGCATAAAGTGGGAAGTTGTACACTGATCTCTAAGGTCTCTGTTTACTGAAATTCAAAGTTTTATTGCTCAAACACCCTTCTCTCCAGCTATTTAGGCTTACTAAACTAGGAGCCTAAAGATACGAGAAGTCATCTGTTTAGGTTCATAAGCATCTATATCTTTCTCCCAAGAACCTGATGAGATGGGGAAGGATAAACGTCTATCATGGTTGACTACATTTGGCAACAAGATTAAAAAAAAAAGATGAAGGGGAAGGGGTGGCTCAAGGAGGAAGCCTGGAGAGGGAACTGGGAATGTACAACCAAACTTTATAATTAAACCAATATGTAATGCCCCACTTTTGGAAGCTGGGTAATGGATGAGAGGGAAGATGGGCATTTTGGATGGAATGCTTCTGGCTTGTTGATATTAGAGAAAGAAGCAAGACAAGAACCAGCAGTCTTGAGGTCAAGCTCCACTGTGTAGTCTGGGACATGCAGATGGGAGCTGTACCTTATTATTGGGAGCCCCAGGAGACAGAAACAGGTGCTAAGACCTTAGGGCAGGGGTGAGGAATCTTTGGCCTCAAGGCCACATGTGGTCTTCTAGGTCCTCAAGTGTGGCCCTCTGGCTGAATCTAAACTTCACAGAACAAATCTCCTTAATACAAAGATTCATTCTATAAAACTTGGATTCAGTCTGAAGGTCACACCCAAGGACCTAGAAGGCCACATGTGACCTCAAGGTTGCAGGTTCCCGACCCCTGCCTTAGGGGATAGTCCTGGCCAAGGCCACAGGCTTGCCTGAATGTTGCCTTGGGTTGCTAGGAAGAATGTAAGGTACATATATGATCATAGCTCTCAAAGTTGGGAGACATCTCTTAGTTAATGAGCACCTCTTTGCCATTTAGGGGCTTGTGGTCTAAAGAGGTTGCCCTAGGACACAAAATAGCACTCGAAGTAGTGCTAACTCCTGCTTTTTGTAATAGATTGTACTGTCACTAAATTGGTTAGTAAGCATTGATGAAGCGGCTATGTGTGGGACACAGTGCTAAGTAGCTGGGCTTACAAAGAAGATGAAAGATAATCTCTTTTCTTAAGAACCTCTAGGTTTAATGGGAGAAAGAAGATTAAAACAACAGTTTACAAGCAAAATATAGGCAGGATAAATTGGGGATGTTCAAGAGAGGAAAAGAACTAGCACTGAAGGGGGATCAGGAAAGATTTCTTGGAAGGGTAGGATTTTGACTGGAACTTGAAGGGAGGCGGGGAAGGCAGGAGGTGGAGATGAGAAGGGAGAAAATTCCAGGTATGGGACATAGTGAGAATGCCCACAGTTGGGAGATGGGCTGTCTTGTGCAGGGGCCTCAGGTACTCTAGTAAGTTCAGAAATGATTTTCTGTTGTGTGGATTAGGCATTTATTTGGATACAACCAGGCTGAGGAGATGGTGGAGCTTAATTTCTTGTACTGGGTGAGGGAGGAAGTGGAAGAAAAGGAAGTCTTTGGGTACCAAAGGGGAAGGAAGGTTGGACTGAAGTGGGTAAGGAAAGGGGTTATGATGCTGTCATTTTAAAGGTCTAATTAATTTCTTTTGTCTCCTTCCTTATTTCCAAGGAAGGAACGATCTTTTCTATGAGATCATCTGTTTTGTGCACTTCTCCAGGCCTGATTACTGAGGCCTGGCTGGTCCCCCCCTTACTGGGGAAGGTAGTATCCCCTCTACTAGTTTTTCCATCACTATTTTAAAAAGTTTGGTATTTACTATCTTGGCCCATCTTTGGGCATCATGCCCAGTGCTGGGCTCTTGCCACAGAGATCAGTTCTGACTAATTCTTCAGCTGTGGCAATATGATTTAGTTCAGCCTTTAGTTCCAGATAGGAGCTAGGACTAAGATGGGGGAAGTGGCCAGAAGGCAGATTTTGACTGAATAAAAAAATACCAATGATACTAGATGTCCATCAATGGAATAGGCTTTCTCGCTGATGAGTTTCCTTTTTACTAGAGGTATTCAAGAAGGATCTAGATGACTATTTACTGGGGGACACTGTAGAAAGGATAAATTAATTAGCATAGACTTGATAACCTTTAAAATTCTTCCCAGTTGTAGAATTATATGAACTTTGGGAAACTGGTGAAGACTATGTTCAAAATTATCTATTTTCCTCTTTCTGTGTCCCTCTCTTGCCTCCTAGTTACTTAGACCATGTGAACAACCTGCTCTGCCCACCTGCCCCAAGCCCACCACATATATCTGCTAAGGCTTTGCCCTTACTCATGACTTTCCCATTCCCTTTGCCATGCCTAGAAAATACACATTTTATTGTGGTTAAGACTGACTGACATCTGACTTTCAAGACTGAATTCTTCTACTAGACTTCATTTAGCAGCACAGAGTCAAAGACACTAGAACCTTAAATCCTATTGGTCAATGAGAGGAAGGGAACAAACATTTATTATGTGCTTACTGTGTGCCAAGCACTATGCCAACTGCTTTGCAAATATTATTTCATTTGATAATTAAGGGAAGGAGATTATCAGATAACCAATCAGTCCTTTACATCTGTGATATGGTGGGAAGCCCACTCCTCTTGACATACAAACACCTGGATTCAAATTCTGTTGCTTGCCATCACTATTTCTGTCAAGGTCTTCTCCATTCTTCCAATCATTCAGGTTTGCAATGTAAGAATCATCCTTGTTTCTTCACTCTCATTTATTCCCTCTATCCAATCAGTTGTCAAATCTTTATCAATTCTACCTTTATAACATCTCTCAAATCCACCCCCATGTTTCCATTCACATTATAGTACTTGCTCCATCAAAAATGAAAAGAAAAGGGGCAACTAGGTGGCATAGTGAACAGAGTACTGGCCTTGAAATCAGAGGGACCTAAGTTCAAATCTGACCTCAGACACTTGACACTTAGCTAGATTATGACCTTGGGCAAGTCATTTAACCCCAATTGCCTTGCCTTCCTCTCTCCAGCAAAAAAGAAAAAGAAAAACTACCTTAGCATTTATCTTATATATAACTTGTACTTATCTGTATGTGTTAGGAACTTGCTAGGTGATGTATGTGCAGTTTAGCATACTGGACTTCAAACCAGAAAGACCTGAGTTCAAATATGACCTCAGACCCTATCTGTGTGGTCCTAGGCAAGACACTTGACCTCAGTCTACCTCAGTTTCTTCCACTATACACTGGGGATAACAATAGCACTTACCTCACAAAGTCATTGTGAGGATCAAATGAAATATACTATTGGATAATAAAATATTTATTATATATAAGTAAATGAAATTATATTATATAAATGAAATAATATTGCACAGTACTCAGTATGGTGTCTAACATGAGGTAGGCACTTAATAAGAGTCTGTTCCCTTCCTCCCATCCCTGGGCAAATCCTATAATCTCTGTGAGCTTCAATTTCCTCGTCTGTAAAATGGAGTAATAGAAGCACCCACCTCAGACCAAGTAGGCTAACAGATATGAGGGACAGTCCAGCTTTAAAGCACCATTAGTCATCATCCCTTATCATCATTCCCTGAGTGGAATATAAACCCCTCAAAGGGAGAGGCTGTTTGTTTTTAAGTCCTCCATACCTCGCCCAGCACAGTGCCTGCCACAGAGTGGACCCTTTAGTGCTTGCTGAACTGTACTGAATTGTAGCTGATGCAATTCTGAGCCAGAATCTGAACAGAAATCACCAGATTTCCAAATTCAGTGCTTCTTCTGCCATACCAAGTTGCCTCCCGTCTTCCATGAAAAGTTACAAGGGGAAGGAAACTGGGTCGTATTTCTCTTGGTCCTGGTGGCAGATCACCACAGGACCTTGTACACAACTCAGAAATGCTCAGAAATGTTTGTGAATTGAAGTGATGTTAAGTTACTTCAGGGGAGTCATCTTCTGATGCCTCCTTGTAGTGTGAATGTGATCCTTGGGTCTTGAAGTCTCTACTGGCTCAGGACAGGCTTTGGAAAGTCTGTCTTCATCTGGGCCTAATTATGTAGTTTTATTATCCCAGCACTAGTCTAGCATGGGAGGGAGAGCATCATCATTTGTTTGTCCATTGTTTGACAGATTATTTTTTGTTGTAGCAACTCATAAAGATACCTTACTTAAGGTACAGAAGATATGTGTTAGTGGAAGGAGTAGCCTTCTATGCAATCATAGATCTTTGAAGTAAGGAGGTATTAAAGGAGAAATATAGCCAGGAGTTTTCTATTGGGGAAATCATGTCCTTTACCTCTAATATGAAAGGTAATGTTACTTTGGTAGTTTGGAGCCAGGTCTAGTGCTGGCTGACTCCCCCACCCTCCACATTCCCTGTTACCTATCCTCCCCATCCCCCATCAATGTCCTGGGGCAGCAGGGGTCTGGGCCAGGGCCTCTCCTTATTCCAAGATTCAGGAAGCTGTTCAGTGTGCCTTGCAGACCCAGACTGGCTGTCTCTCTGGGCCCCTAACAGTAACCTGAACCTCCCTCCTGGTCTGCTTTGGCCTCTTTTGTTTAGACGGGGACAGAGGATCTGTGTACTTGTTTTCCCTTTAGTCTGCCTTGCTCGGGGCTTCCCCTCAGCAGCGGGGAATCTTGTGATGTTCAAGCTTTTCCAGACACCTATTATGTTATGCAGGTCCATGGACTTTGGCTCCTTTGAGGCGAGTCACTTGACTCCTTAGGCCTCAGTTTCCTTCTCTATCAAATGATTTCTAAGGTCCCTGCTGGCTGTATGGTCAGTTTTGTGTGAAAACTGTGAAGCTGTTGGGGCATAAGAGAGCTAGGGCTTGGGGAGGCAGGGAGCAGAATTAGGAAGAGGGGGATGGGGTAGGGAAGAAAGGGCTGGTTCCTTTTTACTGAATTATTGCCAGATGTTGACTTTTCCAATTCTTTGGGCAGGAGAAGAGGGAAAACCTGCATCTTTTTAGAGAATTTTTGCCCTTCTCCTTGAAGGGGGCTCCCCCATTCATAGTGCCCCTATTACTATATAATTCAGTACTAGGGCCTTCCTTGTCTCAAACCCAGCCCCCTCAGGGAGAACAGGAGAATTACACTAGAGCTGTTCTTCCCTTTAGGAAAAATAGTTCTGAGTCATTTCTTCTCTCTTCTTCCCAACTACCCTTTGATCCCCAGGCCTTGGGCCCCTTTTCCTTTCTTTATACCCTGCTTCAGTCTGGCTATTCTTCCTGTATGGGAGGGGAGGAGGAGGTGGACCTGGTGTTTAAAATGGGCTGTGGATAATTCACATGTGAATAATTGAGTTTTGAGGGCATGTGGATCATTTCTGATAGATCCAGAGCAACTGGCTGGTCCCATCCTTGGACATACAACAGGGAAGGTGGGACACATTTAGGTAGTGTTCTCTTTTTCCTCAAAGAAAGGCAGAGTTGTATAGTAGAAAGATTGTTGAATATGATATCAAGTGATTCAGGCTGGAATTCTATCTCTGCTACTTATTACCTGTGTGATCATGAGCAAGTCACTCTACTTCTGGTCCCAGTTTCCTCACTTGTAAAATGGAGAGGGGGTTGGACTTGATGAGATCTAAAGTTTCTTGCAGTGCTAATAGAAGAGTTTCTGAGTCCTGAATTGGCCACTTCTTAGCTATGTAACTTTGGGTAAGTCATGTAATCTCTCTGTTCCTGTTTCCTCATCTGCTAAATGAAGGGGCTGAATAAGATGTACTATAAGGTCCCTTCTAGCCCTATATCCCATGAACTTATGAGCCCTCCTAAAAGGAAAGGAGTGATGAGTTTTCAAGGAGAGGACAATGTAAAACCCCAAGGACCAAGTGGTAATTACAAAATTCTCTATGGATGAGTAGAGAGGATGCCAAAAGCTCTTTTCAATGTCCCTCTTGCCTTATTGCCTGCCTGATGGCCCTCAGAAGATATGGAGGGAAGAAGCCCAACAAAATGTACTATTTCAGAAAGATTTCAAGCCAATTCCCCATTAGGGTCTCAGTGTTCTCCATTAGGGTCTTAGCAGTCTCCTCATCCATAAAATGTGGGAGTTGGACTACACAAGCTCTTAGCTCTGTTCCAACTCTAAATGTGATTGGGTTTTGTTTGTTTGTTTGAGGATTCTAGGACTTAGGGATGCTGCCCTCTTTACCTGGGGAATGAGGAAAGGGATGAGTATGAAGGAGTTAGGATACAGGGAAAACCGCCTGCCATCCAGCTGTGAACTCCTCAGCCTGACCTGACCTTGTCATGTCCTGCCCCCCTTCTCACTGACAGGCAGGAGAAGGGACTGTAAAACCTGGCCTGGAATATTACCCAGAGTCTGGGATCTGGAGTATTCTCATGCCTGGTTGAACTGAAGGCCACCTCATGAGCTCTCAATATCAGGGTCCAGTGTAAACTCCCAAGGAAACCCTCCTCCCAGGTTACTGGGAGGCCAGGAAGAAGTTCTTATATGGCAAGAGAAAATTTAGTTCTATTCAATTCAGAAAACATCAACTGAGTACTTTTAAAGAAAAAAGGCAGTTGGTGTAATGGACTGCATTTACAATCAGGATGCTTAGTTTTGAATCCCAGCTCTGTAGCTGATTAGCTGTGGGATCTTGGGTAAATCACTTTAGCTTTGACCCTTTCTCTTCTCATATATAAAAATGAAGGGTTTCAACAGAAAACCTTCCAGAGTCTTTTCTATGTCCCAATTTTTTGATTCCATAATATAATGTTCCTAGCTCTGTGCTGGGCAGGGTAAGGGGCAGAGAAAGACAAAAGGAGGTTCTCTGCTCTGAAGGAGATCAGAGACTATTGGGGGAGAATGGCTTTATATGTAACCCAGATAGCCAACCCCATTCAGAAAGTATGCTGAATGCCCAATGAGCAGCACAGGTGAGAGGTATAGGAAATTTGAGGGGAGAGTACTCACTGTAACCTTGGGGGAATGAGAAAAGCCTTTATAGAAAGATATTTGTGACTAAAGCTGGGCCTTAAAGGATGAGTAGAATATGGGAAGACACAGGGAAAAGAATCCTAAGGAGCGAGAGTAGCAAATAGGTATGATGAGAAATAGCATGGAATGTGTGGGATAGTTTGGCCAGCATGTATGTTGTGTGAAAGGGAATAGAGAATAACAAGGTTGGAAAGGGTCAAGTTGTGGAGGGCTAAGGAATTTGGCCTTTATTTGTCAGGAAACAAAGTGTTCATGGCAGACAGTGTGGAAAGAATACCAACCTTAGAATGTTCAAGGTTGAGGCCTTTCTCTGCTACCTCTGGGCTTAGTGAGCCTGGTCAAGGTACAGCCTCTTTGAGTTTCAGTTTCTTCATCTTTTTTTTCTTTTTGGAGGGGGAAGGCAGGGCAATTGGGGTTAAGTGACTTGCCCAAGGTCACAGGCTAGTTTTTGTGTTTTAAGTGTCTGAGGTCGGATTTGAACTCAGGTCCTCCTGACTCCAGGGCCGGTGCTCTATTCAGTGTGCCACCCAGCCATCCCACCACTCCACTATCTTTACCAAGAAAACCCCAAATGGGGTCATGAAGAGTTGGACATGACCAGAATAACAACAATAATACTTATATCGCTTACTTCATAGGATTGTAGTGAATGAGATATTTTGCAAACCTGAAAATGCTCTAGAAATAGCATTCCTCCTATTGTCACTCCTTTTACTCAGGAATAATGTAAAAACACTACTTTCAGAATAATACCCTGCCATCTTCTCAAGGATGGATTGGAGTGGGAAGATCCTGGGGTTATGAGGGCAGCAGGAAAGTACTATAATAGTCCAAGAGTAAAGGGATGACTATAGCTATCATGGGAATTGAATAAAAGGCATAGGTTTTAGTAATCTGCAAAGGAACGATGGGCAGAACTCCAAGGCTGCTTGGCTACTAAAGGTGATAGAGAAGGAATCTTTCCATTATAACCAGAAAAGTGCAGTGGAAACAAGACCAAAGTTGAATTAAAGAGAACTGGGTTCAGGTTTCAGCTATCCTGCTTCTTAACTTGGGGACATTATATTGGAATAAAAACAGCTATCATGTCAGAAACTTGAGGATAGCTAGTAGGCTTTTTTTGAAAAGTGTAACTTATATAGGCATGAAAGGGATGATAAATTGTTATACTCTGGATTCTTTTAAAGACATCCCCCTATTTTTTCTTTTCTATATTGTTTTATCATTGTCTGTTAGAATAACCATCAGAATCTTAGATACAGTCTAGGAAGCTTTTACCAAGTACCTCCTCTAGGCCAACACTGTGGGGGTGCTGATACAACAACAAGCACACCATCCTGCCGTTGAGAAGTTCTGAAGTTGGAAGGGCCCTCCTAAGGGAGGCTGTCTATTTCAGAGGTGTCCCCAGTGCCAGAAGCAGATTAAAGTAATTAGAAATTTTATAATGAAATAAATAAAAGTAGAATGAAACGTAGATCATGTTAGCATGTGGTTTTCTAAGTTAAAGTGCAGCCTGCAGGGATTGTCATGTACAGTTGAGTT
The DNA here is from genome assembly GCA_011680675.1 of Gymnobelideus leadbeateri. Classification (NCBI taxonomy): domain Eukaryota; kingdom Metazoa; phylum Chordata; class Mammalia; order Diprotodontia; family Petauridae; genus Gymnobelideus; species Gymnobelideus leadbeateri. The sequence goes on from WOXC01010486.1 coordinate 359,212, forward strand.
GCCATTATGCCCATTTCTATTTGAATTTGACACCCCTGATCTAGTCTAATTCTTTAAGCATGAGTCTTCTCTACTGTCTGAGCTCTACTGCCTGACAGGAGGTCATCTAGCCTGTGCTTGAATACTTACTACTGCTGGTTAGATCATTACCCTTTAAAGCAACCCACTGTATGGCAGGAAAGCATTACTTGTTAAGAAGTTCTTTGTCCTCTTGAGCTGAAATCTACCTCTCTGTAATCTTCTCATATGGGTCCTAATTTTACAAACAGATTACCTGGAGTAGAAACAACATACTTCTTTATATGTCTTGTCTGTTCCCTGACCAGGTGCCCTTTCTTGAGCCACTGGGGCTGGTGGAAGATCCAGAGTCTAGCTTCTTGTTCCCTCCTTCTCCCCAAAGGCCAAGAAGGTTTTCTTCTGACAGCACTTCTTCTCCAGTGTCAGTTTTACCATGAAATTGAGCTGTAGCCTAAATATTCCTGTACTAGAGTATCTTAAGTCTAATGAAAGAGTGATCTGAAGAACTGTTTGAATCTCAGCTTTGTCATTGGCTACCTGTATGACTTTGGACAGCAGTGATAACAGAAACTTATATTTCTGTAGTGTTTTAAGGCTTACACAATGCTTTTGCTCTAATTATCCTGAGAGACAGGTAGATGGTAGGTAGAGGCAGCTAGGTGGCAGAGTGGATAGAGCACTGAACCTGGACTCAGGAAGACCAAAGTTCAAATCCAGCCTCAGATATTTACTAGCTGTGTGACCTTGGGCAGGTCACTTAATCTCTGTCTGCCTCAGTTTCCTCAACTGTAAAGTGGGGATAATAATTTGTTGGGGGATCAAATGAAATTATATTTGTAAAGTGCTTAGCACATAGTAGGTGCCTAATAAATGCTTATCCCCTTCCATTCCCCTGGTACAAGTGTTATCTCTATTTGCTATATGAGGAATTTACCACCTCTCAGAGCCTTAGTTTCTTCCTCTGCACTGTGAAGCAACTGGACTAGCTGGCTTCCACAAGGGCTCTTCCATCCCTGACAGTGTATGTTCTAGCATTCTTTGTTCTAGGATTCCTTATGCTTCCAACATTCTCTGTCCCCAGGTCACCTCTAGCTCTTAGATTGTTTCACCTAAGTGTGTAGTATGTATAGTGGCACCTAGTCTACCACCCATCAATCTGAAAGATATTTAAGGCAGATTGAGAATGCTTTAAATCCCAAGTTAAAAAACAAGTCCCATCTGGTTTGCCTGTGGCCCCCATCCTCCCTTTCCTTCTTTTCCTGGATGTTTGCTTCCTTATTTCTGTTTCAGCTTCCCAGCCTGTGGAGTGTTCCATTATTCACTATGAACAGGCAGGGCAAAAAGGTCCCTGTTAGGTGAGAGTGGGGGGTTGATGTTCTTACAAGTTTTCCTATCTCATGGTTTCCTCAAGGCCTCAGGCCTACCTGCCTGCATGCATGTGTAGAGTATCACAGGATTTAGAGGTGAAGGGACCTTAGATCATTTAGTCTAGTCCTTTCATTTCACAAAGGAGGAAGGTGAAGCCTGGAGAGTGGCAGTGACTGGCCCAAGGTCACATAGCTAGTAAAGCAACGGAGTCAAGACTTGAACTCAAATCTTTGACTCCAAACCTAGTGTTTTTCCTACTCTCAAGGTTTATATGTGTTTGTGTGTGTATGTGTGGGAGCATGTATGTGCCAAACTTTCCAAGGTTTGATCCTCTGCCTTTGGACTCTGGTTTGTGATGATGGCTAAACTCCAGGCTGCTCTCCCTCTAGAACAGTTATTCTGTGTAATGGATCCGTCTGGGGAAATCTAAGGATCCCATCTCAGACTAATACTTTTAAATGTATAAAACACATATAGGATTACAAGGAAAACAATTATATTGAAATACAGTTATTTTTTTTAAAAGTTCAGTGACCCTGGGTTAAGAATTCCTGCTCAGAGTGGGCATAGGCCTTCCAAAGTCAGTTTACTATTACCATCCTGCCTTCTTAGCATTATGCTATAGACTATTAGACTATTAGACAGTTTGAGAGAGGTTTTAAATAGTTCAATACAGAGGCTATCAAATGGAGGACCACTCTGGACTTATGTGATCTAAAGTTGAAAGTGACACCAGCTATTCCTACTTCCCTCTCTTTTTTAGATGAAGAAACTGAGACCTCATGAGAAGCAATGACTTATCCAAAGTCACACAGCTAGTAAGAAACAGCAAGTGTTCAAACTTAGGCTATCTGATCCCAAATGCACTGCTCTTTTTTTTTTTAAACAGATCATGCTTCTTTTCTGAGTACCATTCATACATTTATAGAATATTAGAATACTGGGATTTTGGAGTTGGAAGGGACCTTTCTTGGGGAGGGATGATGAGAAGGGGAAGAATGATAACTATTCTCCTTATAACCTTCCCCCACCATAACAAGCATCTTCCTGGCATAGACCCTCCTCCCCCTCCTCTCCTGGGCATCACTCCAAGGGGAGTCCCATTTGGCCAAACTTATTGTTTCAACCAACACAATAATCCAGTCCGGGATTTCTTCCAAACTGACTTTCCGGCTACCTACTCCCCCCTCCTCAGTCGTCACCCCCTTCTCATTCAACTGGGAGCCAATGCCAACTCTGCCTTTCTCTTTCCAACTCCAACAGGCTTATCGTTAGAGGAAGAATTTGTTTCCACAGTTTAACAAGGCAGTTAAGTTGAGCAAGCAGGGGGTCCGGGAGCTCTACTTCAGAGAGGCTGAGATGCAGAGGGAGACCTCTCTGTGGTTCTAAGATTGTCCTCGATGCCTGACTTGGAGGTGTGCCCAGGGCTCAGGGTTTGGTCCTTCTCATCCCCTGGCCCCTGGCCCCTGAAGAGCTGGCCTGGGTCCCCACCCCTTTAGGGGGCAGCTGTGGAGAAGGGCTGGCAGCTAGGGACTCTCTAGGAGAGGGAGCAGTATGTCGACCGGCGGCAGGAAAAGTGCTGGGAGACCATCCTACTACTACCGGCTGCTGAGGCGATCGCGTCTGCAGAGACAGAGGAGCCGGTCGAGGAGCCGAAACAGGCCAGCTAGCCGGGGTAATAGAACTGGAGCTTGGTTCCTTCACCATCCCTATCCTGCAGCCTCCCTCCCTCCTCAACATATGCTCTTTCTTGGGGAGGGCTCAGTCTTCATTCTGCCTGTAATGACCCCCTCTGCTTCCCAGAATCAGATCAACAGTTGCCTCGATAGAGACACTAACACAATGGGTCTCTGTTTGGTGAGGATGGGGGGGGGGGTGGTTACAACACATTATACAGCATGAAGAACACTGGGCTGGGAGTCAAGAGACCCGGGTTCAAATCACTAAATTAGAACTAAAAGAGACCTGAGATTATAAAAGGAGTTGAAGGGACTTGTCCAAAGGCATACTGTAATAAATAACTCGCCTGGGTTTTAAAATGAGAAACTTTGACTTTAAATCCAGTGTTCTTTCCACTATGCCCACATTGCACCTGCAATCAACTCATTGAATGAACTTGGGAAAATCATGTAAAACCACTCTGAGCCTCAGTTTACTCATCTATAAAAATGATTGGATAGAGCATGATATTTGCTGCCTCCAAAGTTGTATAATTCTAAGACTCCTTGATGCTATGACTAGTGTTGAGAGCTGGCTGGAGGGGACCTCAGCATCTGGAATCCTTAGCTGCTTAGTGAGCTCTGAGACCAATTGTTAAAAACCTCTCTTGGCCTCAGTTTAGTGGTTGGTGGTGTGAAGCACAAAGAAGATGCCCCACTAGTTTAGGGTGAGTTATCTATCCCCCTGCTGCTCCTGGGATCCCACTGTTTTGATTGCCATTTTTTCTTTTTCTTTTCTTTACTCCCATCACCCTTTACCCTTCAGTATCTTAGAGTGGGTAACTGAGGAAAACCTGGATGATTTCCTTAGGGAGAAAAGCATACTGGTTAGTGAAATTCCACCTGTAATAAATAAGGTGAACTAGAGAGAGTGCTGACCTAGAAACTGAAGTCCAGTTCTGCCATTCACTTTTTGGTGGACCTTGACAGCACCATTTGGCTTTGGTTTCTTTTCTTTTTGCTTTTTGGAGGCAATTGGGGTTAAGTAACTTGCCCAAAGTCACATAACTACTAAGTGTGTCAGGAGTCTGAGGACGGATTTGAACTCAGGTCCTCTTGACTCCAGGGCCGGTGCTCTATTCACTGTGCCACCTCGTCACCCCAACTTCTGTTTCTTACCTCAGGAATGAAAAAGTTGAAGTGGATGGCTTCAAAGGTCATTGCTAGCTCTAACATCCTGTTTTCTAACATTCTCTATTATAAAGTCAATCCTAATTCCTAACTCTGTGTGTGTGTGTGTGTGTGTGTGTGTGTGTGTGTGTGTGTATTTGTGTTTGACTTCTGGAGGGCCCTGCTAGAAGGAGGCATCAAATCATCCCTACTCTTGGGGAGGGTGCTAGTGAGGCTTTAGGGGGATTAATGGATGCAAGACAGTCTTATTCCCACCCCCTTTAATTCTGGGTCAGAGCTGCTAAGATTGAAAGTTTGGTAAACTTTTTGTTTTGGTTATTATTCATCCTTAAAAAGAGAATTTTTTTTTTCTCACACTAGAGGACAGCTGGTGATGGAGTGGGAAAAGGAAGGAGGAACCAAGCTTTCTTTTTTCCAGTAACAAGATCCTCATTTTCAACACATGTGTGATTCAGACTTTTATCTGGGGGGGCAGGGGGAGTTGTTGGTCCTCCTTTTCCTGGGGCTTAAGTGAGGAGGGAGATAATCTAGAAGGCCCAGAGAGCCCAACTTAGAAGAAAGGTTGTGTGTGTGTGTTTAGGTGGGGGTGGAGAGGAGGTACCGGAATGGGATACAAATTCAGATTGTTTGTACTTTAGGATTACCTCTGGAAATAACAATGGGCACAGTGAAAGAGTGCTGGCCTGGGAGTCAGGATGCTGGAGTTCTGGTGTTGGCCCGGTTATAATTAGTTAGGTGACCCTGGACAAGTTTCTTTCCCTTCCCTTAGATGATCTCTAAGGCCCATTCCAGCCCTCACATTTTGTGTCCTAGTGTTCTATGTTATAGAGGCAGCAGGGTACAATAAAGTCAGGGAGTCAGGAGACCTGGCTCTGACAGTGCCATCTTTGTGACTCTGATCAAGACATTCAAGTTCTTGGAGCTGCAGTGTCTTTATGGGTCCCATAGGAATGATCATACCTGCATTACTTCCCTCACTAGGTTGTTGTGACTAGAGTGTTTTATGTACTTTAATGTGTGTCATGTAAATGGGAGCTATTGTTACAGCCTGACATTCTATGTTCCAAGGTGCCTCTCTACACAAACATTCTATATATTCATGAATTTTAGATCAGGTTGGAGGACTGATAACTCCCTGGAAAGTCTGGTGGGAGGAATATTTTTGGGTAAGGGGTTCATGGAAGATCTTCAGATCAAACTCTAGAGACGTACTTTTTATTCTTTCTCAAGGGAAGACTTTGCTAGCTCCTGAGTAAGGCAATCAAATTCTTAACTTGTGAGTTTTTGAGGCCCTTTTGCCTTTTTCTTTTTTAATCTCTTTGAGATACAGACCTAGTAGTGGTATTGCTGGATCAAAGGATATGCACAGTTTGATTGATCTTTAAGCATAGTTCCAAATTGTTCTCCAGAATGGTTAGATCAGTTCACAATTCCACCAACAGTGCAGCAATGTTCCAATTTTCCCACATATATTTATATATTTTTATTTATATTTATTTATTTATATTTATTTATTTATATTTATATTTATTTATATTTATCATTTTCCTTTTTTATCATATTAGTCAATCTGATAGGTATGAGGTGGTACCTCAGGGTTGTTTTAATGTTCATTTCTCTAATCAATAGTGATTTAGAACATTTTTCATATGACTATAGATAGCATTGATTTTTTTATCTGAAAACTGCCTGTTCACATCCTTTGACCATTTATCAATTGGGGAATGACTTGTATTATAAATTTGACACAGTTCTCTATATGTTTGAGAAATGAGGTCTTTATCAGAGATATTTGCTGTAAAATTGTTCCCAGTTTTCTGCTTTCCTTCTAATCTTGGTTGCATTGGTTTTATATGTGTAAAAACTTTTAAATTTAATATAATCAAAATTATCCATTTTATATCTCTTAATGCTCTCTATCTCTTGTTTTATCATAAATTCTTCCCTTCCAGACATTTTTTTTTTGTTTTCCTTGGTGGGGGGTGGAGGCAGGGCAATTGGAGTTAAGTACTTGCCCACAGTTATTAAGTATTAAGTGTCTGAGTAGAATTTGAACTCAGCTCTATAGTGCTTGGCAAGTCACTTAACCTCTCCTTCCTTAGTTTCCTCATCTGTAAATGAGGCTAATAATAGCACCAACCCCCCCCCCCCGATTGTTCCGAGCTTCAAATGAGATAACATACGTAAAACTCTTTGCAAAGTACTATATAAAAGATAATTATTGTTATTATCATTGAATGAAAAGTAACACTTAGAAGGAGGAAGGCATTTCAGACAAGGGAAATGGCTTAAGAAAAGACATGGAGACGGGAATGTGTCTGATGTGTTCTGGGAACAATGATGAGGCCAATTTGTCTGAAGTCAAGGAAGGGAGGAGGTATATCCAAGCAGTCTTTACAGAACCTGCCTAAAGCTGCTATCTATCTCCCCCCTCCACCCCCCCCCCATCCCTACTAAGGACAGAAGGCCAAGGAACACAGCCCAGTCTCAACACTCTCAGTTCCTGCTTCAGTGGCCTACCTCCCTCCTGCTGGTCTGTTTTGACTCATATCCTGCCAAACAGAAACATGTCCCATCAAGATTTTCCTGGTTTTTTCTTTTAATCTGGATCTCTGTTTCACATAGTGACAAATCTATCCAGGAATATTGTCTTCTCTCCGGGAAGGTTGTTCTATCCCACAGATTTTTTTGTTTCTTTTTCAAGATCTCCTGTGCCAAGGGCCCCTTGCTGCCTTCACCTCCCCTGGTTCCAGGAGTTGGGCAAGGGCCCAGCACCTGCAGAGCTTACTCAGGTTGCATTTTACTTGGATGGGGAGGCATCCAAACAGCATACTCCAGGGGAAAGAGCCTTGGATTTAGGATGAGGAGTCCTGGTCCAAATTCTGACTCCACTATTAATTGACTCATATAGCTGGAAGGAACTTTACAGACCGTCTTGAACCCTTGAAATTCAACCCTTGAATTTCATAGAGGTGGAAATGGAGACTTATTAGTTATGTAACCTTGGGTATGGCCTTTCCTTAGCCCCAGATTGCTATTCTACAAAATGATAGTGATAACCCTCATACAACCAACCTCACAGTTGTAAGGAAAACACTTTGTAAAATTACCATAGAAATGGGACCTGCCATTATTATTAATGGTGCCAGACACACTGAGAATACCGAGAAGTTATATAAAGTTGATATAGGACCTTAGTCAAGGGAAAGTCATGCATCTGAGCCAAGGTCAGGAGTCAGGTAAACTGAGAGCAAGCCAAGAATGAAACATTTCATTGAATTATATTTTTTATTAGCCTAATGTGAGTCAGTAGTATGATATGACAGACAAGTGAGTAATTACAATCTTTGTCTACATTAAGAGAGGCAGAAAGTGAGGACTAGAGAAACAGAAGTCCTGCTGTACTCTCTCCTGGTCAGAAGCCACCTGCAATAGTCTGTCTAGGCCTGGACGCCATATCTATGCAAAGACATTGATACTAGAGAGTGATATGAGGAGGGCAACCAGAATGCCAAAGAGCCCCAATTCCAAGTCATATGAAGATGAGTTGAAGGAACTGGAGGGAAGGAAATATTAAAGGTCTGCTGTGTGCCAGGTACTGTGTTAAGTGCTTTACATATAATATCTCATTTGATCCTGATATGTCCTCATTTTACATTTGAGGAAAGTGAGGTAGATTTGCTCACAGTCATGCAGCTAGGAAGTATCTGAGGCTGGATTCAAACTCAGGTCTTCCTGATTCCAGGCTCAGTGCTCTATCCATTTTACTACCTAGCTGGTTTAGCTTGGAGAAAAGAGATTTAAAGGAAATCCAGTAGTTGTTTTTAAGCATCTGAAGGGCTGTATTGGGAAGAGGGAAGAAACTTGTTCTGTTCCACCTCCAGGAAAAACTTTCTAAAAATAAGAATTACCTCCAGATTGTCAGGTAGTGAGATCTCTGTTACATGTGCCTTTTCATCACAATCTGCTTAACTACCTGCCAGGTTTGTTGTGGAAGAGATCCTTCTTCATTGTGGGTTGTATTTGATGGCCTCTGTCCCCTACAGCTCTGAAATTGTCTGACTCGAAAAGGAAGTAGAGCAGGCTAGACTAGAGGGCCTCAGAAGATAGCCCCAGAGCTGGGCTGAGTCATTCCCCCACTCTGGACCTTAGTTTGTCCATCTGTAAAGTAAGGCTCATAGGATTTAAAGGAGGAAGAGTTCTTAAGCTCATACATATAAAACCACAAAGGACATTAGAAACTACCTAGTTTAACCTCCTCTTCTTAGGGATAATTCAGTTGTGGGCTGGAGAAGGTAAGCAACTCGTCCAAAGTCATACAGCAAATATCAGAAACAGAACCTAGGTCCTCTGACTTCAAATTTAATTATCTTTCTACTTTACCACCCTAAAGATAATTTCTCTCATTTTTTTTTAGAGGGCAATTGGGGTTAAGTAACTTGCCCAAGGCCACATGGCTAGGTTTTTATTTGTGTGTGTGTTAAGTGTCTGAGGCTGGATCCAAACTCAGGTCCTTCTGACTCCAGGGCCGACGCTCTACTCACTACGCCACCTAGCCGCCCCGATTTCTCTCATTTGACAGATGAATAAATGAGACTAAAAGAAGGGAGGTGATTTGTTCCAAGGTCACACAGGTGACAGCTGCCACCTTGCATTTCTAATTTATCTCCCCTCTCACTTCCCAGGGCTTCTTCAAAGTGAACAAAACACTGGGCCTGGAATCTGGGTTTTGCTGTGAGGATAAAATGAAATATTTGTAAAGGGGGAAGCTAGGTGGCTCAGTGGATAGACCACAAGCCCTGGAGTCAGGAAGATCTGAGTTCACATCTGGCTTCAGGCACTTACTAGCTTTGTGAGCCTGGGCAGGTCACTTAACTCTGCTTCCAAAAAAAAAAAAAAGCACCAAAAGTATAATGTTAGCTATTATTCTTATACTTATTGCTATTAAATGGTCACTTCATTGTGAAAATGCTTTCCAACAGAGATGTCAAACACAGCCATGACTGAATGAAGCCTGAGCCAGATGAAAATGTTATTGGGAAATAGATAACATAGTAAATAAAGATACAATAGAAAATAGATAATGTTAATATGGGATTTTCTAAGTCAATATCCTTTGGGGATCTAGCAGGAGGCCTTATTTATGATTTAGTGTCCCCCTTCTCCATTTGAATTTGACACCACTGTTTTAGAAAGTAGATAATGCCAGTAAATATAGAAAAACTGACTCTTCTTACCCCAGCTCCTGGAGTGAGGAGTGAAAGGCAGGATGACTATCCTGAAGAAGGAGGACACACAGGAGCTGAGCTCTGCAATGATACTGAGGGAGAGCAAGTAAGAAGAGCAGGCTGGCAACAGTATTGGTGGTATGATAAATATTGAGCTGGCCACGAAGTTAGGAAGACCTGGGCAAGTCTCAATGTTTGAAGTGCCCCTTACTTGTCCACTGTTGCAGAGGACTTAGTGGGGTTTTCCTCACTGAGAACTCCTTACATCTGTGACATCACAATCTTGTCTCAAAAAGAGAACAACTTTTCTAGTGAAAATACTGGACAGGAATTCAAGAGACGTCAGTGCTACACCTGCCTCTTCCCATCACTCTCACTGATGACCTTGGGTGCATGACTTTACATCTTGAAGTCCCAGTCTTCATCAGTGGGTACAGACTAAATGAGGTCATCCACACTCTTGCCCTGCCGTTCTTCCTTATGCCCAGTAGCCCAATCTGTGAATATTAGTTGGCAGAGTTCGGTGCTCAGTGAGTGATCACTGGGTTTCGTTAGGTGGCTGCCTAAGTTAAGGGGTGTTCAATCCGCACTTCCCTAATTAAGTCACTTTTCCACTCCTCACAGCAGCTTTCCTTCAATCTCTCAAGGCTCTCCCTGCCTCCAACCTCTCAGCTGAGCACCTTGCCTCACATTTTACTGAAAAAATGGAAGAGATTCACTGAGAGTTCCCTCTTCATCTCATATTGCTCAGATGCCTTCCGCCACTATCTCTTCCTTCACCTATCTCATTTGAAGAGGTGCCAAGGCTAACCCATATACACGCACAAGAAACCCCATTCATTCCATTTTCTCCCACAAATCGCCCCCTCTGTCATCCCCAGTTTCTCACTTACCTTTAATTCCTCTATACTGACTCCTTTCCTACTGCCTTCAAAAGAGGAGCAATGTGCTCCCCCATTCTCAGAACACCCTCACTTGATTCATCTGTTCATGCTATCATCCCATATCTCTTCTGCCTTTAATCTCTGACCTCCTTGAAGAGGCAGTCTATAAAAGGTGCCTCCACTTCCTTTCCTCCAACTCTCTTCTTCACTCTCTACAGTCTGGTGTCTGACTTTATCATTCAACTGAAACTCTTTGCAAAGTTATCTTTTAATTGTCAAATGTAATGGCTTTTTTCAGCCATCCTCATCCCTTTTGACCTCTCTGTAGCTTTTGGCACTGTTGATTACCCTCTTCTCCCTGATATTTCTTTCTAGGTTTTCATGACACTACTCCAAGCCTGCTTCTTTTCCTACCTATCTGACCTTTCCTTCTCTGTCTCCTTTACTGGATCTTCATCCATCTCATGCTCAGTAACTCTGAGTATTCCCCAAAGCTCTGTCCTGGGCCCTCTTCCCTTCTCTTTCTATACTATTTCCCTTACTGAACCCATGAATTTGATTATCATCTCTAGGCTTATAATTCTCAAATCTACTTCTCCAGCTCTCAGGATTCTCTGTTGACCTCCACTCTCACATCTCTAACTGTTGATTGGACATCTCATACTGGATATAGATGTCTTAGATTCAACATTCCAAAACTGGATTCACTTCCTTTTTCCCCAAAATTCCTCCTCTTCCTAAATTCCTTATTACTGTAGATGACAACCCCCCTCCCTGGCCCCCAGTCTTACAACCTAGGTATTAGCTTTGACTCCTCTTTGTCTCTCATCCCCCATATCAAATCTGTTTTGGAGGCTTGTTGATTTTACACTTGAAACATCTCTCCCACATATTCCCTTCTCTCCTCTGACACCACCACCACCACCATGGTGCAGGTTCTGTTATGCCTAGGATATTGCAATAGCTAGCTGGTTGGTCTTCCTGTCACAAGTCTGTCCCCGCTTCAGTCCATCTTTCACTCAGCTGTCAGTGATCATCCTAAAGCACAGCTCTGACCATTCATCCCCCTACTCAGTAAATTCCAGTTGCTCTCCTAGGATCAAATATATAAATCCTTTGTTCAGCATTCAAAGCCCCTCATAATCTGCCTCCCCCTCATCTTTTCAGTCCTCTTAAACACCTAATATTCTTCTGAATACTCTTTGATTCAAGGAAGCTGGCCTCTTGTCATTCCTTCTATAAGACATCCCAGCTCCCAGCACCAGACATTTCCCCATGCCTGGAATGCTTTCCATCCTCATCTCATCCCTAGTTTCCCTGGCTTCCTTCAAGTCCCACCTAAAATCTGACTTTCTACAAGAAGTCTTTCCTGCTCTCTTAATTTAATGCCTTCCCTCTGCTTATTATTTCCTGTTTATCCTATGTTTGCCTTGTTTGTACATAGTTGTTTACCTGAAGTCTCTTTCATTAGGTTGTGAGCTCCTCAGTGTCAGGGACTGTCTTTTGCCTTTCTTTGTATCTTCAGCATTTAGAACAGTGCCTAGCACATAATAGATACTCAATAAATATTGATTGACTGGCTACTCAGTCAGTGGTTGGGATCAGAAGCAGGGTCCTGGTCTGGGACTGGGAAACAGAGTAAAGGTACTTGGCAACAAACAGAAATAGAGCTTGTTAGAGCCTAAGCCTTAACCAGCTGTTGTGTGTTTTGGGAGAACTCTTGCGTGCCAACCAAAAAGGACCTTTTCCCTTCTTTTTTTGGCAAAGTACCAGATATATTGTTAGGATTGAGGGGGAGCACCATTGCCAAAGGATAAACCGTAAAGGGAAGGGAATGGGTGGGGGTATAGGATGACCTCCTTAGACTTGTCTCCTAGCTCTCCCCACCCCTAACTTTCCACCCTCCCCATTCCCACCCCAGTCATATGCTGGAGATAAATGCTAACTCTTGAAATTATCTCAGTTTCCAATAAGCTCTGCATGTCGCTTCCCAGGGTGGGCATTGAGCCTAGCAAGGAGAAATTTAGAAGGCTCTGCTACTTAACAGCTATATGCCCTTGGGCAAGTGGCTTCACCTCTCTGGGCCTCCCTTAGTTCCTCTGTCAAATGAAGTTGAAGTAAATTATCTCTAAAGTCCTTTTCAGCTCTAAATCCTCTGATCCTAAGATGCCTTCCCCCTAGACTCAGCCCTGTTGACTTATGCTGTCAGCTTCATTCTTTCACTATGCCAATTAGCTGAGGTTGGGGCTCTATGTCTTTCTCCCAGAGTAGAGGCAGCACCAGAAAATGAAGATGAGAGTAGATAATATTTAATCATATTCTGTTATTCACATAAAGCCAAGTCATTTTCATCTGTTAGAATTCATAAAATTGTAGGAACTTTGAATTTTCCCTATACTCTGGGGAAGGGGGGGAGAGGGGGCAAGCAGCAGAGAGGATTTCACTGGAAGTATAGAGTACTTGTCTTGGACTGCAGACCTGAGTTTTAATTCCCTTATTTCCCACCACATACTCTGCAGTCCAATGACACTGGCATTTTTGTTGTTCCATGAGCAAAACACTCCATCTTTCAGATCAGGCATTTTCTCTGGCTGCCCCCATACCTGGAACATTCTCTTTCCTCATCTCTGCCTCCTGACTTCCTTCAAGTCTCAGCTAAAATCCCACATTCTAGAGGAAGCCTTTCCTGACCCCCCCCCCCCCCCGCTTAATGTTATGCCCTTCCGTCTATTGATTATCTCCAATTCAGCTTGTGTTATATCTTTTTTTTGTACGTTGTTTTTTTCCCCATAGTCTCCCCTATTAGATAGCTAGCAATTTATATAATACTTTAAGGTTGCAAAATGCTTTACAAGTATTTTTCATTTTCTCTTCACAACCCCTAGGACAGTTTCCCTGATAACAGCTATTATCCCCATTTTATAGATGAAGACACTGAGACTGGGAGAGGTTAAATGACTTCCTTAGGGTCACACAGGTCACACAGATGCTAGTAACCATCTGAGCAGGGTTTGAATTCATGTCTTTCTAACTTCAGGTTCAGCACTCTAACCACTGTGCTACTTGTCTACCTTACAATGTAAGCTCCTTAACAGTAGGGGCTGTCTTTTTCCTTTCTTTGTGTCCCCAAGGCTTAGCACAGGGTCTAGCATATGGGCCCTTAATAAATGCTTTCCTCCTTAGTTGTGACCTTGGGCACTAAGTCACTTAATTTCTCTGGGCATGAGTTTCCTCCCTTCTACAAATGGAAACACTTCAGTACTTCATTGCTCAGTGTGGGCATTCCTTACTCTCACACATGTTGAGTGAGACCCTGTTCCACAGTCTTTGTAATTTACTGTGACTAAAAAATCCATCACTTTATGGCCAACCTGATGAATACCCTTTCTGAACATAATATAATCCATAAGCAATTGACTGTCTATTGTTGGGTTCCTATCTGAAGCCCTTCCTGCTGAGTAGATGGAGGATCCTTGGGAGCTTCTGATCTGTCAGTGAGGCCGACAAAAACCCAGGATTGCCCTCACACTAAGATAAGGATTGGAGTTGGACTTTAGTATGGGAAAATAGGGATAAGAATATGTTAATTACCTGAAGTATGTATGTTTGAAGGTTACGTGGAAGTAAGGAATGACCCGGGTGATACATGGAGGAATAATGTTTGGATCCGGAATCCAACCCAGTTTACAAAAGAGAAAACTGAAGCTTAGGAAAATTACTTGACTTGACTCAAGGGGATGTAGCTAGCTACTGGCCAAACCACGAATAAAACCTGGCCCTCCTGACTCTCGGTCTTTATTCTTTCCAAATGTAGTAGAGGGTAATGAGGGGATTGTTTCCTCTGATCTGCTAGTCTGGGGCCACTGGGGATAAGGGGTCATGGGGGATCTCTATCCCCATGGAGCCTACATGAGGGTGACACCTGCCCTGGCCCCTTCTGGTGGGATCCTTGCTCCTGTACATGCCTGGTCAGAGGCTCCTGGTTGAACCTCATGGTCCTTGTCACTAAGGGATGAATCAGCACATGCTCCATGGTATGGCCCCTGCTGTAGTCTCCAGTTCAGAAGATCCAGGGACTCCTGTAATTACTCCATTACACAGATAATCAGTAATGGGAAAATGACAAGATTTGCCATGAGCCCAACTCCATGGTAAGTCTCATTTGAGCCTTTGAACCTTTTTTTGTTGGTATTATTGAGTAGTTTCAGTCATGATGACTCTTTGTGACCATATTTGGGGTTTTCTTGGCAGAGATACTGGAGTTTTTTGCCATTTCCTTCTCCAGCTCATTTTATAGATGAGGAAACTGAAGTAATCAAGGTAAAGTGACTTGCCCAGGGTCACACAACTGGAAGTATCTGAGGCCAGATTGGAACTCAGGAAGATGAGTCTTCTTGACTCCAGGCCCAGTGCTCTATCTGATGCATACCTGCCCCCTTTAAGCCTTAGTATAATTTAAAATACAGACACACACACATCAAACCATATAAATATATTTCAAACATGAAGGGATTTTTAAAAACTATTCACAAAAGCCAGTAATTTCCCCTTTATCCTTCTAGGGATAACTGCTTTACATATCAGGAAAGGGAGAGCCTTTCCTGGTCAAGAACATTAGGTGTTCACATGGGGAATTGGGGTTTTGTTTTCCTTTAGGGAGGGTCCCACAGAGTCCTTCCTCTAACTCCTCTCCTACTTCCCTTTCCCCCCACCCTCCAATGTTAGCACTGAAATGGAATCAGTTGTAGCTGCTGGGAGGGAACATCTAAGGAAGGGATTGAGGGAGCATGGTGCTTGTACTCCAGAGCTATGCCAGGGCAGAGCAGTTATTTTTAGACCCTGTACTCCAGAGGAGGCCCTGCAACATTTGTTCAATATTTAATTATCTGTCCAAAATCAGCCCATATGGCCATGAGTTTCGAAGCAGACCTTGGTGGCATTATTTCCTCTGATTTGATTGCATAAATATAGAAGTGAGGAAGATCTCGATAGCTCCAGAGAGACAGACAGACAGACAAATAGATAGACAGAAAGAGATACACACATACATGCAGACAGAGATGAGGTGAAAGGAGAAGGGAAGGACAGAGGGAGAAAGGGATGGTTAAAGAGGAAGGGTAAAAAGAGGAAAGGAGAGACAAAGAGACAAGACAGAGAGGAGAGAGAGAAAATATACACATGTATATATACATATATATGTATATTTATAAATACACATTCGTACACACACGTGTAATTTTTTCAATACTTGGAATATTTACTCTTGGATCTGTGGACCAGATGAACTACATGTGTGTGTAGAGAAGAAAACCCTACAGATTATGCCAATTATGTCAATTAGATCCTTTGAAACTGAGATTGTAAGTCTTAGTAAAATTGTAACCATATTAATAAATGACCCTATTTTTTCAGTACTTTACAATTTGCCAACTGTTTTCTCCCTTCTGAGGCAGGCATTGCAAATGCTTACATCCCGATTTTGCAGAAAAGAAACAAGCATGTGAAAGTCAAAGGACTTACTGAAGGGTCATATAGCATAGTAAATGACAGGGTCAGGATTTGAATCCAGGTGTCCAGATTCTGGGAGTGGTAACCTTGCCACCTCACTCTGCTACCTCTCATACAATATATTTTATTTGGAGCAACAGTCTTTGTCCCACCTTCTCCAAGTCTCCTCTGTTGACTTTGACAGCTGCTAGCTGTCTGAGAAGCAGTTTTGCGGCTTGTGTTTTCCGAAAGAAGCCCTGTTTGCCTTTTGCTTTTCCCTTCCCCTTCTCTTCCTGACAGTCTCGATGTTGGCTCTGGGGTTGACTTTCTTCTTCTCAGACCTTGGATTTCATGTGCTGACATATGCCTGTGAAATTGAAAAGGCTGAATTGAGAAGCTGGGGCCAGGGCGGGGCAGGGGGTGTCTTGGAGCCACAGGCAGGGAAGGGGAATCTAGAAGAAAGATGTTGGGGATGGGGGTTTTCATGGATAGAAGGGAGCAGGGGGGATGGGTATGAGAGATATTTTCTCTTACCCTCCAGAAAGGGAATCAATGTGATGTCAGTGGTTACACAAGGCTGAGATTAGATCCCTGCAGCATGTAGAATGAAGACTGTTGAAGTTGGATGAGGGAAGGGTCCATCTAACCTAATATATTAGTTGGAGGAGAAAACTAGCCCAGAGAGGCAGAGTGTCTTTCCTAATGTCATAGAGCAAGTTAGTTGGGCTGATCTCTTTACATCTCTGAGAGCCTCAGTTTACTTATCTTTAAAATGAATAAGTCAGGTGAGTTGATCTCTATGGTCCCTTTCAATTCAAAAGCCTATGATTCTATTTTGTAGCCACAGAAGAGGCAGAACTCAGGAGTTGGTTGCCCAGGTCAAAAGTCTTCAGAAAAGGAGCCCAGAATTGGCTCCTAATTCAGTCCCCAGCATCCTGTGTGGTTTTAGGCAAGTCACACCCTCTCTGTGCCACAAGACCAAATGAGATAATACCTATGAGGATGCTTTGCAAAGTTAGAAATACTACACAAATGTAAGGTATTATTATACTAAATATTAATTATTATTATTATCTGTTCATCGCCGTGTGTGAGGGGGCTAATCACAGGGTGCTATCTTGATTCTAATAGGATAGGTCTAGAAATGATAATACCAGCTTTTTGGAGTCCTTACCCTCCTTCTCTTCCTGGCTCCATACCCACTATTCTGAGAACTAGGATATAGGTGGGAGAGAAAGGAGGAGCACTATCCCCAAAGAGAGCCAAGTTGCTAGCTGGAGTGGGTTCTGTTCCCTGACTGTGACTCAGGATTGTTTTCCTAAATCCTTGTTAGCTCCATCAGAGGAGGCACCAGGGAATCCCCAGAGAATAAAAAGTGAAATGGATTCACCCCTGTCAGTCTCTGCTAGAAGGTCTGTCTGCAAATGTGGACTGAGAGAAGTGCTTCATTCTGTGTTCCTCTTAGAACCAAAGAATGTAAGAAAATGACAGACTCTCATAAGTGGAGCATGTCCAGTTACTTTGAGCTGATCCTCAGGTGCAATCTCTAATCCTCTCACCATCCTAGTGGAATGGAATGGAATAGGATGGAATAAGCATTTATATAGTACCTACAACATGCCAGGCACTGTGCTAAGTGATTTACAAGTTTTATCTCTTTTGAACTTGGCAACAACCCTATGAGGTAGGTGCTGCTATTAAGCTTTACATTTAACCCACACTACTAGGTGGTGCAATGGGTAAAAATTGCTGAATTTAGAGTCAGGAGGACCTGAGTTCAAATCCTGCCTTGCTCATTTACGAATTGTGTGGCCATGGGCAAGTCAGTGAACTTCTCTCAGCTTCAGTTTCCTCGTCTGTTAAGTGGAGGTAACAATGGCACTTACTCTGGAGTGCTGTGAGATATTTGTACAGTACTTTGCAACCCTGAAAGTACTCCATCAATGCTCACTATTCTTGTTGCTGTTGTTTTTGATATCCCCATTATGTTTCATCCAGTTTTAGTTGGCTAAGGAAACAAGAGAGAAACATTTATATAGCTCCTGCTACATGTCAGGTGTTGTGCTAAGTGCTTTAGAAATATTTTATCATTTGATTGTTACAACAATGCAGTGCTATTATTATCCCCATTTTATGGATGAGGAAACTGAGGCTAAGGGAATTTAAATGACTTGTTTGAGGTCCCACAGGTAATAAAGTCTGAGGAGAGATTTGAACTCAGATCTTCCTGACCCCAAGCTGCCACTGCATTTGTTGAGCCACTAAGCTGCCTAGTTAAGGGCTGTAGTCTAATGTATTTTTTTTTGGAGGGGGGAAGGCAAAGCAATTGGGATTAAGTGACTTGCCCAAGGTCATACAGCTAGTAAGTTTGTCAAATGTCTGAGGTTGGATTTGAACTCAGATCCTCCTGACTCCAAGGTTGGTGCTCTATTCACTGTGACACCTAGCTGCCCCAAGGGCTGTAGTCTATTAAGATCTTACAGAATCTTGACTGTCATCCAGTGTGTTAGCAATCCCTTGGAGTCACCTTCATATTTAACAAGTTCTAAAGCTCATTGAAATCACTGATAAAAATGTTGAATTACACAGGGTCAGGCTAGATCCCTGAGATACATCTAATGTAGACTCTTAAAGTTGGAAGCATCTCATCTAACTCAATCCCTTCATTTGACAAGAGGAGAAAACTTGACACCCAGAAAGGAGGAGTACTTTTGCCATGGTCATACAGCAAGTTAGCAAATCATTTGGAAGCTGAACCTGGTCTTCCTGACTTCCAGGTCGTCTTTCTTAACCTCTGTGATCAGTGATATTGAGAAATTTTGTGGATTTACAAAGGCATACTGTGAGTCAATGGTTCAGCCCTCCTCTCCTCACTTTGCCCTGATTCCTGGTAATCAGCTGAACATTGTCTACATTCTTCACTCTCTGGACATCTTAGGCTTCAGCCTCTGTCTCATATACTCCTTATGCTCTCCTCTCCTGCCAGCACCCTAAGGGTGCACTTCTGCTGGAGGAAGAGAAGGGCAGCCTTTTCCCTCATTCTCAGACCCTCAGCTGTGGGCACTGTCTATGAACTGAAATGTGTTGTCTGGCCTGGAATTACAGGATGTTCCTGAGGCCTCCAGGTTGCCATGGGAACTGGTAACAGTCATTCTTCATGATTAGGGAGTATCCATGGCAACGGAGCTAGGAGCATTTACATGAAACTGAGTTTATTTTATTTTATTTATTTATTTTTGGTGGGGCTGTCTCTGGGCAGATGAAGGTTGGAATGTATTTTTTCTTCCTTTTAATTTCCAGCTGACAATAATTGGTTGTGTAACCTTGGGTAAGTCATTTCTCTTTAGGCCTCAATTTTCCTTACCTATAAAATGAGAAGGCAGACTGGATAGTCTCTAAGGTCCCTTTCATCTTGGCATTCCATGAATCAGAGAACAATTACTCATTAAATTGCATAGATGCACTAGAAATTCTATAAGAGAAGGGAGACAAAAGGGAGATGAGGGCATGCTGGTATGATCAGGGAAGACAATCTATCCATCCATACCAGGCATGCCTAAACTCCTATTATGTTATGGCCAACATTCCCCTATAGGCCTTTGTCCAGCATTAGCCAGATGTGCTGGCTGAAGTTCAGCATAATCCCAAACAGCAGAGAGTCCTTTGGCCAAGAGGTTAATGTCCCAGGTCAATTGAAGAAGACACAGTCCAAAAAGCAAATCAGCCTCAAACAGGTACTCCTGGCGTTTCACTTTACATGGAACATTAGCTAGTCTCCTGGGCTCGTGCTAGACCCCAGCCCATCAGTGACCATCAACTGCAACATGTTGTAAGGTACACCCAAGACAGATGCATATGGCTATGCACTGCTTCATTTTTCTCATCCATCAAATGGAGTTAGCAGTCCTTACCCTGTCTCTCAAGGGTCTTGATGAGCTCATTCATTTATTCATTTGTTCTTTTCCTTCCCAAGCATGAAGGGACTGCTGTATGCTGGTTTCTAAATGTTCCTGCCACAAACTAGGTGAAAAACTGGGAGACTGGTTCTAATCCTCTTGGGCTTCAATTTGCCCAGTAATCAGATGAAGACCCTTCTTGCCCTGTGGTCTTGGGCAGGTCACTCCCCCCCTTTGGAACTCAGTGTTATTTATCTTTAAAATGAGAGAAATATATTATATTATATCTTAATATTGGCCCCAAATTCCAGATCAAAATCCTATGGTACTATGAAAGGAAAAGTACCTGTGGCCAGCCAGAGCAAGATGGGGGTGGAGGGTGCGGAAGGAAGTTGGTGGCACACAAGGAGAAATGATCTCTGCTGTGGGGGAAGGATATTTCCTCAGGGGGTATCTTGGGAGGCGTGCAAATGGCTGAGGAGTGTAGAATTACTGTGTATGGATGAAATAGTACCAACAACAGGCCCCAAGACTAAAGGTAATCAGTAGACAGAGATGGAATTTAAACCCAGGTACTTTGGGGGGGGGTATTCTGGATACTACAAATTCAGTGCTCCTTCCACTATACTACATGTCTCTTCTTGCTCATCGGGCAAGACATTTCTTGCCTCAGTGAACTCATCTGTAAAATGAGTAGTTTGGGCAAAAATCACTTCTAAGATCCCTTCTGGCTCTAGACTTCTGTGATTCTAGGATCCTGATATTCCTTGATTTTGTAACTAGTATCCAGTAGGCTAGAAAAGACCCAACATTTAGAATTCTATTAGAAATCAGGGAAGATAGAAAGAAGTTCCCTGCAATGTGGACATTGCAGTCTAGGAGAGAGATGAGGCAGTTTTATAAATAGCACAAATTAGATTAGGAAAAATGCATGAGATGTCAAAAAGGCTTTGAGATCAGATGAAGGAATGGGCACTTTCATCTGGAACAGCATCAGGGAGGTCTTTTTGGAGAAGGGAGCATTTAAGTGGAGCTTCAAAGAATATGAAGGGGACTAGGGAAAGATGGGAGTTATTTTGTTGTTGGTAGTGGTGGTCCTTCATTTTTGGAGAGGACCAGTGATATCGCAGGTAATGTCTTGACTTGCTCTTGAATTGGATTTAAGTGAGGCAGAACTTCACAAAGTCTTCAGCCTCACTGTCTCCTCCAGAGTCAAGAGGACTAGTAATGGCCCTGATGACCTTGGCCTTTCTAAATTAAAATTTTTCCCAGGCCTCAGTTTTTCTTCTGCAAGACCCTTTTAATGACTAAGGGCTAGGTAAGAACTGAGACAAAAGATGGCCCAATTTACCATCACAAAAATATCATTCAAGGAGGGGAAGATGCTCAAAGTTTCTGACCAGAACAGAAAACAATTGCTATTTACACTCATTCTAAGCCTTGGGAGTTATGAGGGTAGGTAGGAGGAAGGGAGTCATTCCCAGATATAGGGATACTGGGAAGAGATGATCATAGAATTCAGAAGTTGAAGGTACCTTAGGAATCATCCAATTCAATCCTTTGATTTGACAGATGAGGAAACTAAAGTCTAGAGAGGTTAAAGATTCACCCCAAGGTTGCACGTGGAATAATTAGCAAAGTCAGCATTTGGACTCAGGTCTTTTGGCTCCAAGATCTCTGCTTTTCCCCATGATATCAGTTTTCCTTGACAGACGTGAGGTGAGAACTCAGAACTATGAATGACGGTGGAAATGATATTACATTGTTAGGAGTTTTTTGTTGGTTTGTTTTTTTGGGAGGGAGGTTAGTATTTTTTGGAGGGGGAAAGGCAGGGTAATTGGGGTAAAGTGACTTGCCCAAGGTCACACAGCTAGTAAGTGTTAAGTGTCTGAGGTCAGATTTGGACTCAGGTCCTCCTGACTCCAGGGTGGGTGCTCTATCCACTGCTCCACCTAGCTGCCCCGATATTACAGTGTTGATATGGATGTTCAGTCATCTTTTCAGTCCTGTCTTGACTCTTTATGACTACACTTGGGGTTTTCTTGGCAAAGAGTAGTTTTTCATTTTCCTCTCCAGCTCATTTTACAGATGAAGAAACTGAGGCAAACAGAGTTAAGTGACTTTCTCCAGATCACACAGCTACTAATTGTCCAAGGCCAGATTTAAACTCAGGATGAGTCTTTTTGACTCCAGGCCCAGTACTCTATCTACTGAGCCACCTAGCTACCCTCATGACAATTACCTTGTTACTTTCCACCAAAGTCATCCTTCCATTATCATGTGGCATCTTAGAAGTAACTCTTTGAAGGCCACATTGGCAAAGCACAAGTCCTGGCTGGTCCTGCTGTCCTTTTGTGCCTTGAGGTCAATCTGGGTAGGAAAGGACCATGTGTATCTGTTGTCAAAGAGCCCAGTTATTATAGCAAGGCTCTTCACCAGTGGCCACAAGAACATAAATCTTTGGCCTTGTCAACCCAGGATGACCAGGTATTGGGTAATGGGGGAGTTTCCTTCAGATTTAATTGGTGGAGGGGGCCCATTCATGAAATCACAGACCTTTTGAGGTATTATTATCACATTACAATGATTAGTACCTGAGTCCCCGGAATATATGAGCTTCATTATCTTGTAAACAATGGATGAATGTCCAGGTGCTTCAGGAATCAGAATGCTGATTCCTTCTTAAGTCTTTAAAAGGTTTTTAAAGCCTTGTATCCCTCAGCAAGCTTTGAATCTGAGCTTGCCCCACGTAGTCGTAGAAGCAGAGCTGTCTGACAGGAACCACATAGCTTTCTCTTCATGAAGGAATGCAACATCTATTTCAATGGAATCCCCCAAACAAGAGCTTCATCTCTCCCAAATTATGTCAGGCAATTGTGCTTGTCATTCGTTCGTTCATTCATTCATTCATTTGTTCATTCACAAATGAATATTAAGTGCTTTATTGTACCTGTGCTGAGAGTTAGAGGTGAATTTGAGATTTCGGGATGACAGTCTGAGAAGTTTATAATTTAGTAGGGGAGTAAGACACAAACAAAGATAAGCATAATGGGTGATATTACATACTAAGTCCCTTGTATGTTAGAGAAGTGGAAAACAAAGGGCTCTGTGAATTATAAGGTGCAAATTCGTTACTGACTGGGGAGATCATGAAAATTAATTCTTCTGTGCACAGAGCCACTCCTGTAAGTAAGTTCTGGGCCGGGAAAGGCAAGATAGCATTTTAATTGCGTAGAGGTATGGTGAAGAAAGAGTGCTGGTTTTTGGCATCTGTGGACGTGGGTTAGAATTGCAGCTTTTCCACTTACCTGTGTGACTTTGCAGAAGTAACACTAATTCCCTTGGTGTCAGTTTCCTCATCTATAAAATGAGGAAAAACTCCTTCCAGCTTCAAATTTATGACTTCATGAAGCAAATACGTATATGCACACAGTCATGAAGGCCTCCTTGTTCCCCCACCCCCTCACTGGCCTAGACATTTGTAACATGCCCCATTGAGGGAGGAGCTGATGAAATCAGCTTCTTCCCAGGCTTTCTTTTGGATTTCTCCATCCTAGTAAAGTTCTTACCCATAAATGAAAGAGAGAGACTTTGTAGCCTCTACAAAGACAATGTTGTTGGACCATTTATTTATACAGGAGTGAGGTTAGGCTACATTGAATCAGTGCCCTAAGCAATCTAAATTAGATGACTAGCTAAGACAATGTGTGCTATTTTTTGCTAGGCAACCAAATTTTCTTCTGTTTGAAGGTTACTGAACTATACAGTAATTAAGCTCAGAATTCTGTCTTCTTCAGTTTATTAGTGCTAGAAAGACTAAAATAATGATTCTGGGACATCATCTATTCTAATGCCTTCAGTTTACAGATGGGGAAATTGTGCCCCAGAGGGGGAAAATGACTTTTCTTAAGACCACATTACTAGTTATTGGCAAAGTCAGGTTTTATATCCATGTTTCCTGACTCTTAATTTAGTGGTCTTACCATTGTTTCGTTGGCTTTCCATTCCTTTGGGTTGAAAATTGTCCTTTTCCTAGTCTTGCCTTTGCTATGGTCACCATGTAACATTGGGTACATTACTTTACCCTTTATGAACCTTAAAGAGAAACCACTATTTCCATTTGAAAGAATTTGTCTGACTCTTTCCTCCCTGATAGGAAAACTCTAGACCCTCAAAGGAAAGAGATATGGAGAAATAGAAAGGAGACAGGAGATGGAGAAGCTTTGAAAAGATACCTTTGAATTGTCACTTCAATTCAGAGGTTTGTAAAACACCTACTGTCTATGAGAGCTTGCACTAAACTCAAGAGATAAATAATCATATAGTCCTTGTCCTTAAGGAGCTTAGTATGGTAACTTGTTCAAGGTGAACTTTTGAAACATTTCCAGTCATGGAAAGATTATCTGCCCATCTATCCATCCCTCCATCTATCTTATCTATCTATCTATCTATCTATCTATGTATCTATCTATCTACCTACCTCTTTATCTTTGTGTGTGTACACATGCACACATCCTCTAAATGTACATATATATAGTATGTATATATTTGCATATATTTAGATATGTGTTAGTGTACCCATATACTATACAAATATATGTGTGTATGTATGCAGTGATGATATATATGAAAATAGTATAAAGGGTATAATTTGGGGACATATATGATTTCAAAAGGACATAGACTGGTCGTGGAATGAGAAAGAGAAACATCCAATGGTCAGTTTGAGAGGTACATCGATGAACTTGAGCTATTAGACAAACAAAAAAGAAGGCTTCCAGTCTATCAGGTGTATACTTAAGATACAGAGAATTGTGCAGGATGAGGTTTGGAAGATTCCAAGTACTTGAATGGTTGGTGACAGGCATTAGAAGGATTAGATCTATTCTGCTCAGTCCCAAAGAGTAGAACTAGATGCAGTGGCTGGAAGTTTTGCATTGCAGAGAGGCAGGTCCTTAATTAATTCTTTTATTGCATTGCTTAATATTTGTGTTTTAGTTTTATTATATTTAAAACTATAAAAATGATTCTTAGCTCACCAGCCTATACTTTCTCCTTTAGTACCCTTATCAATTCTCATTGGTTAGGTTGTCATTTCTATGCAGATAATTCATTCCCCAATCTATTTATCCAGTTATAGTCTCTACTCTCATATCACTAACTGCCTATTGGACATAACTGGATTTCCCATACACATCTCAAACTCACCATGTCTAAAATAGAGTCATTATCCTTCCTTTCAATCCTTCCCTCTTTCTGAACTCCCCTCATCCTTCTGAGGGCACTGTTCTTACCAGGCATGCAACCTTGGTGTCATTTTCAGCTCCTCACTTGAACCCATGCCACATTCTAGTCCATTGCCAAATCTTGTCATTTGGGACATCAAACCATCTCTCGTGTGTGTATGTATATATTTGTATATGTAGATATGTATGTATATGATACATATGTGTATATATATATGTATGTATGTATATATGTATAGATCTCCTTCCTTCTATTCACACAGCTACCCCCTAGTTCAGGTCTTATCACCTCTCACTTGAACTGTTGCAATAATTTCTCATTGGTCTTGATGCCTCAAATCTCTTCCTACTCCAATCTATCCTCCACACAAATGCCACAATGATTTTCCTAATGTGTAAACCATATCTTTGCCCTCTTCTCCCAACTCTATAAATTCCTATAGCTCCTAAGTACTTCTAGTATCACATATAAAACCACTTTTTGGGGTGTGTTTACAGCTCTTTACAGGCTTTCTACACTTCTAGTTTTCTTAGCCTATAAAGCCCTGAACATACTCTATGAACTAGCCACAGTGGTCTGCTTGTTCCTGTTTCTTATCTCCTTGCCTTAGCAGGAGTTGTCCCCTGTGCCTGGAATGCACTCCCTCCTCACCTCTACCTCTTAATATCAGACTTCCTCCAGTTCTCAGCTCAAGTATCCCCTAGTGCAGGAGGTCTTTTGGCATCTCCCCAGTCACTTGAGCCTTCCTTTCTCTCTAAGTCACTTTCCTTCTGCTTAGCATATATCTGTACAATTTACATTATTTTTCCCCCATTAGTATGTAAGTTTCCCGGAGGCAGGAATTATGTTTGTGTTTTTGCCTTTCTTTGTATCTCCAGTGCTTGCCAGAGTGTCTGTTTACTAAATACTTGATTGATTGATTGAAGAATGGGTTGGACTAAATTACTTTCCAAGTCCATTCTGAGATTCTGTGATTACCGTGGGCACTGTTAGAAGGAGAGGAGACACCAATATGAACCTGGACCTCTGGAATGATCTGAGTTTTCCAGCTTTTAGGGTGAGAGTTGGTGTTTTGACAAGGGAGAGCCAGGAGACATTGATTTGAAACTGTTGTCCTTCTGCCCTATCTGGGCTAATTTGGACATATTGGATCATAGGGATGATGTGACTACCACGACTCAGTTCCATTTGTGAAGATGCTGTTAATCCTCTTGTCAAGACAGGGGCTTCGCTTGTTTCTAGGTCATCCATATCATCATTCAGAGATCTGGAAGGTTTGTGGCTCTTCTAAGTGATTAATCATGTTCTGGGGATTTTTACTAAGCAGAGGCTGCCTGGGAGGGATGAGCTTGAGAAATTCCTCTGTTTGGCATTTAAATTTCTTTATCAGCTGACCTTTCCCTACCTTTCTAGTATTCTTACCTTTTATCCCCTTCCATACACACAAGGGGCTCACTACCCTGCCCTGCTTGCTCTTCCTCAATATTTTCATCTTTCATCTCCATGCCTTTGCAACTGTTCCCCATGTCTGAAATATTGTCCTTCCTTATCTTCGCCTTAGATTCCCTGCCTTCTTTCAAGCCTCAGTTTTAGTCCCACTTTGTGTAGGAAGCCTGTTCCATTCCCTCAGCTGCCAATGTTTTCCCCTCAGACATAACCTTCCATCTGCTCTGTATGTGTCACGCATGTACATATTCTCTTCTTGTTTCCTCCATTAGAATGTGTGCTGCTTGAGGACAGGGAATGTTTTGCATTTCTTTAGTGCATGTTTTGCATTTAGTTGAGTTTTTGCATTTCTCAGTGCTTAGCACAGTCCCTGGTCTATAGTAAGCACTGAATAAATGCTTGTTGACTGGTTGACTGATCAGCTGAAGGTTTCACTGCTCTATGAAAGACAGCTAGCTCTAGTCAGGAACTTGTAATAAGCCTGGAACTAGGTTGGAACTAGATTGTGAAGCCCTTTAAATGCAAAACATAAGAGGTTTTTTTGATTTGTTTGGGGTTTTTTTTTTATCCTCTGGACAATAGGGAGTCACTGGAGCTTTTTGAGTGATTGAGGAGGGCAGGGTAGTATGAAAGGGAGGAGTTGATTTGGTCATATCTGTGCATCAGGAATATCCTTTTGGCAGTCATGTGGCATGGACAGGCTTGAAGAAGGAAGATCAATTAGGAGTCTTTTACAAGGGCTGATAAAAACCTGTGATGGTGGGTGATTTCATTGTGGATCTTCCCCCCACTAGTGCAGATTACAGTCACTTTATGCCTTTGTGGATGATCTTCATGGGTCACTGACACAAAGGATTCATCAACTTTGTGGAGGTAGGCTTAAGGTCACTTAGGCTGGTCCTCATTTGACAAGCAAACCCTGCCCATTGCTAGGACTATATATGAAACCCTTATAGTTCAGAAGGACCTGCCAAAGATTGCACTGGACTGGCATAGTCTGAGAGAACCCAGAGTTCCCTCCAAGCCACACTAAGATGCCAAAAGTGTGTATCAGAGGAGGCATATATAATATGGATTTAGTAAATGTCTTATTAAATTATGTGAATTGGATGCTAAAGGAAAAAGATGGACAATGCAGGACAGGTTGATATCCTTGGCTAACCCTGCATTACAAGTGGCACCAGAGGGCCAAGGGGAAAGGTCTTAGGGCTTGTCATGTAGGCAAACACATACTTCATATCTGGAATAATGGGTCTGCCCTCTATTATCAGACCTGCACAATCTGTGGCCCACATCCTCTACATTTTTCACAGGCCACCTGAAATCCTTTGGCATGCTGTAAGCAGCCCACAGCCTGCTCTAGTCTGTACCCTAAGAGGGATCACTGTAGCTATAATTAGGGGATAGTTGGGGTGGAAGGGCCATTTTGCATACTGAGGAAATGATTATGGGATAGGAGAAAGGCAGCACCTGGAAATCCAAACTCTGACTCTCTCATGTCACCAAAACAGCCTCGTGCTGACATTGGCTAGATATTATTATATTATAGTCTCAAGAGCTGAAAAGGACCTCAGATATTACCTAGCCCACCTCTTCCCTGCCCTCGGTTATTCAGATGAGGAGACTGAGATAGAGAGAAATAAAGTCACTTGCCCAAGGTCACACAAAGCACTTCATATTTATATAGATTATCTTATTTTAGCTTATGTGTATATACATACATACATACATACATACACACACATACATACACACACACACACATATATATACACACACGTATAAATGTATATATGAAAATAGAAGCCTCTCAAGGTTCAGTAACCTGCTCACAGTCATACAGTTAATGAGTATTTGAGACAGAATTTGGACCTGGGTTCTCTGGTCCCAGATCCAGTACTTTTATCACCTGTGGCCTCCTGGCCCTCGGTAGCAATTTCCCCTTAGTTTCAGGGTGCACCAGAACTGTGGGTGATTGTCTTCGAGACAGGGGCATTTGGTGGTTTGACCACACAGGTGACCTCTGGGGCTTGTTAACTTTGTCATTCAGTGCCATCTGTTCCCTACAGCCCACAGGACTGGGCCTCAGGGAGTTCCCTCCTGCCACAACTCAGTCCATTTATTCATTCTGTTTATCCTCTGGAAAGAAATCTTTGCTGACAGTGGCTTTTACCTCCTTAAAACATCTGTTACAACCACATGGTAAGAGTGTTAGAACCAGGAGAGCCCTGGGTTTGAATTGTGTCTCTGACTTTGTACTACCAATTTAGTGTGTGATTTTGAGATCTCTGAACCTCAATTTTGTGTCTCTGAACCTCAGTTTTCTTTACCTGTAAAATGGGAGCAATAGCAGTACTACCTATGTCATAGGGTTGTTGCCTGGAAAGTGCTTCATCATCTTTAAAATGTTGTAAAAATGGAAGTTGATGTAAATTATTCATCTTTTCAGTCTTTAGCTTTAAGAATCATTGATAAGATTTGGAAAAGGAGTATGGAAAAGGGGGGCAGATTCTGCTCTTAGAAGATCAGACTCTAAATCAGCCTGGACTCAGTTTCCTTATCTATTAACATGTATAATGATGATTGTAGTTCCTGTCTTTCATAGGGTGGTTGAGGGGAAGGTGCCTTGTAAACTGCAAAGCAAGATAGAAATGTGGGTTACTGTTATGAACTGGAAACTCAGGCTCAGTTGTTTCTGCAGTCATTAGAGTCCCACATCAGGCAGGTTCCAGGAGATTAGACCGAGAAGTGTGGAAAGCTCCCAAAATAAACCTGTCTCAGGCTCTTGAAAAAGCTTCTTTCAGAGTAAAGTAATGTGGTGATTGGATATACTTGTGTGTGTTTCTGTCTGGGTGGAAGAAACAGTCTCTTTTGTCTTTTTATTCTAGTCAAGCTTAAAATCTTTATTGCTATGAAGATTACTTGTATTTGGAGGGCAGGAGAGGCAGTGGGAAAATGTGGGTGGAGGACAGGCCTTGGAGTCAGAAGCCCCTGGGTTGGAACCTTTGCTCTGCCACGTTCTGGCTGTGTCACCTGGACAAGTCATTTAACCTCTCATTATTCAAGGCAATTCTCTTCAGATTCTAAATCTCGGAGAACTGTCCAGTCTGCATTGGCAGAGGGAGTTCCTCACCTAGAGTTCCCCATTTTGATGAAATCACAGGTCAGGTTTGAGAAAAAAAAATTATATAATTGAAGACAGAGGTAAAGGGGATGGTCTAGAGGAACTGAATTCAAAGCCTTGCTCTCATACTTACTAGTTGTGTGACCTTGGGCAAATCATGGAAAATTTCTGAAGCTCAGTTTCCCCATCTGTGAAATAAATATAATTCTATAGGATGGTGTAGTAGAAAGAACACCAGATTTAGAGTTAAAACACTTGGAGTCAAATATTGGCCCTGCCACTTACTCCCTGAGTGACCCTGAACCAGGTGATTCCCTCTGGTAGCTTGCATATGTAAAGCTAAAGGGACCAATTAGGTGTTCTTTAAGACACCTTCCTTAAAGTCTTAAATCCAGGGGTCTGAGCAAGTGCAATCTCACTAGGACTGCATAGGTCACAGGGGCATTGTGGGAAGAGTGCTTGGTAAGCCTTACATTTAAAGGGTCTATAAATGTGAGTTGTTTTTTTGATTCTGATGGTGCCTTCCAAAGTGCTCCTGGTTGTGTTAACTCATCTCTTCCTCATGACAGCCCTATGAGGTAAATGGTGCAAATGTTATCATCATTTTACAGCAAAGGAAATTGAAGCCTGTTGAGAGGAAGCCACTTGCTCAGGTTCAGTGGTGAACACCTGAACCCTCAGTTCTATGCACTTTCCCCTACTCCATGCTGTTTCTGGCCGTCTCATTGGGCCAGATTCAGAGATAATAGCTAACAATGATACAGTGCTTTAAGGTTTGCAAAAGACTTTCATGTCATCTCATTTGATCCTCACACAACCCTGTGAGGTCGGTGCTATTTTCATCCCTGTTTTACAGATGAGGCAACTGAGCCTCATCTGAGAAATGCTAAGTTACTCACCCAGAATCATGCAGCTAGCAAGGGTAGTGGGGAAACAGGCTCACACAGAAAAGCTACTTGCCCCCGGGAGATTTTCTTCCCCATTTTATAGGTGAGAAATTAGGCTCATTATGTCTGAGGTTGTGCAGGTGTGTAACAGGCAAAGCTAGGATTCCAATCTAGGTACTCTGACCCTTTGTCCCTTCAACATTCTTTTCCATTATACCAAGTTGCCTTCTTTACATTGTGTTTACACTTAATTTTTTACTCTCTGTTTGCAGAGTCGCCCCAAGAAAGGTCGGGGCAGCGGCGCACCATGCCCAGCAACCTCTCTGATAGGAGCCCCAGCATGGAGCCTTCAGCTACTACACCGT
This sequence comes from Gymnobelideus leadbeateri, assembly GCA_011680675.1. Classification (NCBI taxonomy): domain Eukaryota; kingdom Metazoa; phylum Chordata; class Mammalia; order Diprotodontia; family Petauridae; genus Gymnobelideus; species Gymnobelideus leadbeateri. Next base: position 390,011 of record WOXC01010486.1, read on the forward strand.
TCCGGGTCACGGTAACTATCTTTGTGTTACTGCAGTCCCTGCAGGACTGCTTTGTGCAAGTTTACATAACAGGGAATTTTTCTGGCCTCCCTCCATCTAGGTATCCATTCAATTGTTTCCCTAGAGCTGAGCCCCAAGTCCTACTGGCAGTGAAGTAAAAAGGAAAAAAAAGCTCCCAGCAGGCAATGGGACTGTTCCCAGAGCTGGGGCCCTGGACACTGAGCCCTGTAGCTATAGCCTAGTCTCCAGACCCAGTAGACTCTGGGGGATCTATCCTGACCTGTACAGCAAAGATGACAAGGGGAGAAAAGGAAACAGGTTGGATTTTCAAATATTTATATCTTCTAGGCTAGTTGAGCCCCTGAAGCTCATTTTTAAAAAAGCAATATGCAATATCCCCTGCTCTGTATCTGGTATTTACAGTTAAGGAACTGGGCTCACTATGGGAAGATTTGTTCTATGAAAAGATGTAACCAGAAAGAGCAGAGGGGACCCCTCCTTTGCTAAGTGAAGGGGTTCAATTAATTGTTCTCTCAAGGTCCCTTACAGCTCTGGCATAGTCTGTTCTAGCATTTTATGCTCTGGACTTTCACGGTCTGCCTAGTATTCTATTGTTCCAAGATCTCTTTCAGTAGTTATGTTGTATAGTTACAGCAGTCTCTTCCTTAGTCTTCTCTATTTGACTTTTGTCATTGGCAGAGAAGAGAAGGAAAGGACCAAGGGGATTTTTTGGGGGTGGGGATCTTGGTTCACCTCCTTTCAAAAAAAAGAATAGAACCCTTTCACCACATCCCAATGTGTGCCCTTCAGGGCAAAAAAACAAAAGTTTTGAAGTCTGGACCATGGGACTAAACCTAAGGGAGACATGGATTTCCCTCAAGGAAAAGGCTGGGGAAGTAGAAACCCTTAGCTACAAGTTGGAGGTCATTTCTCCGCTGACATTTCTAGCCCTGACACAGTATGACTCTCCCACCTTGCAGTTGTATGGTAGTTATGGCTTTCCCATCTATCATCTCATTTTATCCACATAGCAACCCAGCAAGATAGGCAGGGCAAGAATTACTGCCCTTATTTTACCAATGAGGAAACTGAGGTACAAAGAACTTTTGTATCTTCTTCAAAGTCACCCAGCAAAAGTCAATGGTAGATCACGGCCTAAAACCCCAGCGTTCCAACTACCAGCATAGTATTCTTCCTTTTATTCCCTCATTGCCTGAGCTCATTGTCTTTCAAAAAGGGCACTGGACTTGGAGTCAGAAGACCTGAGTTTGAGTTTCACCACTGTGATTTAGGACCTTCCAGTGCACAATCATCCTCTCCCCTTCTTACTACACAAGGCTGTTTTGTTGCTTGTGGATGGAAGTGCTTTGAAAGATAATCACAGGGTTGCAAGATCATGGCAGCCTTACAAAGCTGGAAACTGAGGCCCAGAGCAATTAAATGCCCAGGATCACCCAAATCATAAAGTAACAGAATTGACACTCAAACCCAGGTCCCCTGAGTCTGAGTCTTGAACCCCTTCTCCTATTCCATAATGCTTTTCTACGAAGTTACCACAGTAAGGCATACTCTGAGTCAATGAGATTTCTTAGCCTCATCAAACTAACTGGTAATACCAGCTCAACAGGCTGGGCAAGGGGGTGGCAATAGGCCTAGAAATTCTGTCCCCAAACGACTCACTGATAAGCAGGGGAAATGTTCATTTGTTTGTGGCCAGTGGAAAGATACTGTCTTTAATCTTCCCAGAATTCTACTACCTATACCTATACCTATTCCCAGAGCAGCCTGGAATTCACAGCCCAGCTACCTTTTGCTAAAGCTCTCTAAAGGCCATCCCACAGGCCCAATTTGTACCAAGTCACCCTTAATCAATAATCTTTCCTCCTTTGCTCTGTGATCTTCCACTCCCTTCCACCCCCATCCCAGTGTTGACTAGGAGAGGAGAGAAGTGGGGAGTTTTAGGAGGATTGGGGAGGGGGGCTTCTTTGCTGGAGGACAGAAGTAATATGACCCAAAGTCTGTAATGGTCTAGCTTTGTTCCATTCAGATTTAGCTGCAGAGAAGCAAACTACTGTGGCTTTCCTAAAGAAAAAAAAATAATTTGAGTGATTTGCTTTGTTTGAGATTTTGTTTTCCCATCTGTAAAATGTGGATGTTGCTCTTGCTGTTCTCTAAGGTCTTTTCCAAATACTTAGATGTTAATTCAGGATTTTAGAATGTGAGGCAGAGAGGTTTCTATCTTTTTTTTTTTGCTTTTTGGGGGGCAATTGGGGTTAAGTAACTTGCCTAAGTTCACACGGCTAGGTTTTTATTTGTGTGTGTGTTAAGTGTCTGAGGTCGGATCAGAACTCAGGTCCTTCTGACGCCAGGGCCGATGCTCTACTTACTGCGCCACCTAGCCGCCCCAAGGTTTCTATCTTTTAAAAATTAAGTTTTATTAATATCTTTTGTTCTCACGTAACATATGTTTTCGTTGTTTTCCTCTTACCCTTCACAGAGAGCCAGTCCATATAACAAAGAATTTTCTTGAAAGAAAAAAACTAAAAAGAAGAGAAAAAAGCAAAACTGATTGATATATCAAAAAAAAAGTCCAAAAATTTATGTATCACCACCCAGCAGTTAACCTCTCACTTGTGCAGAGTGGTTGGGGGATGGAGGGTGAGGAGGCAGGTTAGGTATGTGAATTATTATTAGTAATTACTGACGTTCACAGGGCATTTTAAATTTGACAAAGTGATTTATATATATCATCTCATTTGATCTTTATAACAAATCTGTCAGGCATGTGCTAATATTGAACCCATTTTGTGGATGAGGAAACTGAAGTTAGCCAGAGGGGTTAAGTGAGAAAGAATAAAAAGAGAAAATAATATATTCACTACCCATGTTGTGTTGGACTTTGTGACCCTCAAGTGATATGACGAGTGGGAGAGAGCTTTGTAAACTGTACCAAATGTAAGTGCTTATCAGTGCGATTGGAAGGGGGTTCATTTGGTCTTTGGGCCTATACTATGAGGCATTCTCTCCCTCCTCTGTCTACTCAGCCCGAGAGAAGCTTGTTTTTGTTTTCATAAGGGACTTTTATTGCTGCCTTCATCCCAGCCAATTCGAGCAGGAAAAATATACCCAGAACCACCTTTTTTATCCTTGGGCAGGAAGAAAAGTGAGAAGCCTGTTGCTTTTACCACTAGCAATGGTGCTGGTGATAGTGATGATGATGATGACAATGGTGGCTCACATTTATACAGGGTGTCCCAAAAGTCTTAGTGTAGCTTTAAGCTTTGATATTTTAAATAACTAAATTAAGCTTTAATAGCTTAATACTGAACTAAACTGAAAATTGTGCTAAGCAAAGCTTAAAACTACTCTAAGACTGTGAGAACACCCTATATAGCACTGTAAGGTTTACACAGCACCTCATATGCCTTATCTCTCTTATTCATCAGTATAATCTTGTGAGGTAGATGCTATTATGGTATAGATAGATGGCACAATGGATAGAATGCTGGGCCTGGAGTTAGGAAGATTCTTCTTCCTGAGTTAAAATCTGACTTCAGACACCTACTATTTGTGTGACCCTGGGCAAGTCACTTAACCTTGTTTGCCTCAGTTTCCTTACCTGTAACATGAATCGAAGTATGAAATGACAAACCACTCTAGTATCTTTGCCAAGGAAATCCCAAATGGGGTCACAAAAAGTTGGACACAATTGGAACAACTGAACAATAACAGACACTGTTGTCATCCCAACTTTTACATATGGAGAAATTGAGGCTCGGGTTAAGTGATTATGTTTAGGATCTCACATCTAATAAATAGAAAAGGCAGAATTTAAATCTAGTTCTTCCTGAATGAGTCCAGCATTCTCCTTCCTACTTCCTAAGTTTTGGTGGTAGCAGGATGAGGATTAAATCAGTTAGAGTATCTGAAGTACTTTGCAAGTATAGGGTGTTATTGGTTAGTTTATTTTCTTTAGAATGGGAGACTCCTGTACCTGAAGGTTCATGTCATAAGGCCAGGACTAAGAGAAATTCTCATCCATCCCTAAATATACTATTTTGTCCTCTGATTTTTCACAGGAGAATGTGCAGGTCATTACCAGGTAATAATGCCTATCATGGTCAAAGTAGGGTGGGATATTCAGTTTGGGAGAAGGAACTTGTTGGGGTCAGGTAGGCTACTGCCAAGAATTTCCATTGTGAAGCCTTCCTGGACCTTCAGACTATCTTTATAATGTGTGAGTGATGGCACCAGTGGTCTTAGAAGTGACATCGAGCTCTTCACAAGCTAGCTCCAACTTGCCTTTTCCAGTCTGATTTTATATTACTTTTCTTCCTGCATTCTACATTCCAGCCCAACTGATTAACTTCCTTTTCCCTGTATCTCTTATTCTATCTCCTATTTCCATTTCTTTGCACAATTCTTTACACATGATAAACACTTAATAAATGCTTATTGAATTGAATAACATGATGATTTTGACCTAGCTCTTTAGCTGATGACATGGCTATAGTGTTCTGTTTCATGGTTTACCCAGTCCCTAGGTTGTGGTGACCTGTAGATGAGCATCTCTAGCATCCTAGGCACAACCTGGTTGGTTGGTTTACCATCCTTAACTTCCTTTATTGGTTCAGAAAAAGGGAGGAACTGGTGAAATCACTGCTCTGACAGTCAGGAAACCTGGGGTGTGATCTCAGCTCTAGCAATAACTCTGAGATCTTAAGAAGTTTATTTTATTTTTCCAGGCTTCCATTCCTTTGCCTGGAGTCTGAGCAAAGTGGCCCATATATTCTCTAAAGGTGGTCTTTCAGCCTCAACAGTCTCTCTCTCTCTCTCTCTCTCTCTCTCCATATATATATATGTGTGTGTGTGTGTGTGTGTGTGTGTGTGTGTGTGTGTGTATGTATATGCCTGCCCTCTTGAAGCTTATAGTTTAGTAGGAAAGATAAGGCACACAAATAGAATACATAATATATTGTAAAAAAAAACATTAAAGTGGTATGGAATAAAGTGTTAAATAAGGTTTAATGGAAGAGTTCAGGAGGTCATTCCTGGGTTTTGTAATGGGAGTCATCTGGGGGGTAGAAATAGCATTTGAGTTGGGTTTTTAAGAGTTCATAGGAATTCAACAAGTAAATAAGGGAAGAGGATGCATAAAGAGAGAAGTAAACATACAAAAGGGGAAGAATGCAGTGAACCTGTCAAGGGAGGGACAGAGACTATTTCAGTTTGATGTGACTTTATGAAAATAAGGTGCCATATGAAAGGTAGGGTGACTCCTTGAATATGAGGCGAGGAGTAAAGAGCCACTTGTATATTTAAAGATCACTTATTCTAACATTCTGCAATCTAAGGTTCCTTGTAGCTCTGAACATTCTGTATTCTATGCACTAACATTTTATGTTCTGATGTCTGCCCCGCCCCCAGCCACTGTAATATTCTGTGATTCTAAATTGGCTTGTAGGAGCAGAGTGTGAGATATGGAGACAGGCTGTTGCCACCTGCCCCCTCTCCTTTTGCCATTTTTACCCTTTCTTCAGCCAGTTTTCAGACAAGTTGAGCCCAGTGGGTTTGGGGAGCAGGTGTTGGGGAAGGAGTTGGGAGGGGAGGTCTGGGAGGTAGAAATGATTGCAAAGCCTTGAAATTAGACAGTTCATTGATCCAACCTGATTCCTTCACATAAAGTTTAAAGCTGGAGAATCATGTTTGAAGGGCTGTCTGAAATTAGGTCTCAGGACTATTTTTTGCTCTGTAGAGGAGCAGACATACATAGTGTCAGAAAGGTAATGTATGCATAGTATTGATGAATCTTGTTTTAGGAACTAAGACTCCATGGCAGAAACTTCTTTCTATGCTGCTTAATCTTATAATTGGACTAATAGCAATTAGTAGAAATCCCTTACATGGAGTTAGAGTTTAATATGTTAGAAAGCATTTTGGCATCCACTAGCTCACTGATTTTTTTTTTAAAGCACATCCTGTGAAAAGGTCAGGGGAAGGATAATTATCCCCATTTGACACATAAGGAACCTGAGACTCCGAGACAGTCTCATGATTTTACCTGGACTATAACCCGCCTTCCCCCCCCCGCCCCATACTCAGAAATCTTCAATGTTACCTTATTGCCTGTAGGATAAAATTTAAAAAAATTCTTAGCCTGAAGTTTAAAGCCCCCCATTACCCCCCAATCCATCCACCCCCACATTTGGATCCCACCTATTTTTCAGGTCTTATTTCATATTATTCCTCTTTTTGTATCTTCTATCCCAGTTAAAATGGACAGGTCTTATCTGTTCCCCTTACATGACTCTCCAGCTCTCACCTCCATACTTTTGCAAAACTGCCCCTCCTCCCCATGTCTAGAATACATTCCTTCCCTGTGTTATATTGTCCTTTGAATCCTTCAAAACACAGGTGAAGTGGCGCTTCCTTTTACATGAAGCCTTTCCTAATTCCTGGAGTTTTTAGTACCCTCTTCCTTTTGTAATTATTTTGTATATACTCTTATTTCCTTGTTTACACATTGAATCTTTCCAGTAGAATATAAGTTCCTTTGAAGGCAGAAATTGCTTTGTTTTTGTCCTTGTATCTCTGGGACATAACTTAGTGCTTGCACATAGTAGGTACATAATAGAAGCTGTTGAAATTAGTCCATCAGTCAGCATTTATCAAGTGCTTTCTATGTGCTGGATACTAAATGTAATCTTCATAAAACCGACCTGTCTTTGGGATCCAGACTTGGCTTGTCCAATGCCTAGGATGGAAAGCAAAGGAAAAATTGACAAGGAGAGAAAGATTCTGAGTTTCTTCCTCTTTCTGCCTGAGCCTTTGGAAAACTTTAGTAGACTGGTCAGTTCCTGGAGCATTTGTTGAGCCTGAGCTAGAAAGTATTCTTTTTTTTCCCTTAGTATGTCACCCAGTATGAGTATCATAGAGTTAAATGTGTTAGAACTAAAAGGGATTTTTGAACAAAAAATGTTCAAGCTGTAAGGTACATAAGAACATAGATTACTAGAGCTAGGAAGGAACCTTAGATTGTTATAGCAGAAAGGGACCTTACAACATAGAATATTTGAACAGAAATGAACTTTAGCACATAGAATATAGAACATAAAACATAGAATGTTAGAATCAAAAGGGCTTCTAGAGACCAACTAACTGATCCAACTTCCTTGTCTTATAGAAGAGATAAAGGAGTGGGGAAAGAAAGGAGCTAAAACTAGGATCCCCCAGGTTCTTTTCATTATTTCATGCTTTTCTTTCCCCTCCTCCCTTCCCTTAATGGGGAGAACAGCAATTTCTGGACTTATCCTTAGAAGAAGTAAAATGTAAGTGAGAGGAGAAAAAGACTTTAAAATTAAAAAGTTCCAGTGGACATGATACACTGGAATATCCTATCTCCAGCAACATCTCTCTGAGGCTCCAAGGGAATTTGTCAGGTGGTTTCAGACCCCAGGCAAAACTCTAATGATTCCATTCCCATCTCATTAGGGTACTGCCATCTATTGGCCAATGCTTTCCAAGCGACTGGTGCTGAGCAGGCAGCTGGATGCAGCAGTCATCTAGGTCAGCTTAATATAATAGGGCTGGAGCGCAGCAACTACTGTGCATACAGAAGAACCTTGCATAGGGTCCAGTGCAGGTAGCCTGTCCAATAATTTCCTTCCTCTACTTGTCCATCTCCTACATTATCACAAGGCTACAACTCCTTTGACATTGTCTCCTTTTAGAATTCAAGAATCACAGACTCATTAGAGGTCCTGTACTTTAATCCTCTCACTTCACTGGTGAGGAAACTGAAGCTCATAAGGGAGGCATTGCTAATATAAGGGTGGGTTGACCCCTCCCCTTCC
>WOXC01010487.1:0-180000 GCA_011680675.1 Gymnobelideus leadbeateri
CTCTCTCTCTCTCTCTTTCTCCCCCTCCCTCCCTCTCTCTTTTTCTCCCTCCCTCTCTCTCTCTTTTTCTCCCTCCCCCTCTCCCTCTCCCCCTCTCTCTCTCCCTCTCTCCCTCTCTCTCCCTCTCTCCCTCTCTCTCCCTCTCTCCCTCTCTCTCCCTCTTTCCCTCTCTCCCTTCCTCCTTCCCTTTCTCTCTCTCCCTCTCTCCCTTTTTCTCTCCCTCCCTTTCTCTCTCTCTCTCTCTCTCTCTCTCTCTCTCTCTCTCTCTCTCTCTCTCTCTCTCTCTCTCTCTCTCCCCCCCCTTCCCTCTGTCTCTCTTCTCTGTCTCTGTCTCTCTCTGTTTCTGTCTCTGTCTCTCTTCCCCCCTCTCTCCCCCGAAAATACCCCTACAACCTACCATAACATTCTTGAAATCCTCCTCCATGCCTTCTACCCCCTGCAGAATCAACTCACTCTGCCTTACTGAAATCAACTTACTTATGTCTTGACTCTTGCAAAAAAAAATTGGTCCAATCACCCAATGATGACAATATATATTGAATGCTTAGAGAACCACCAGCCTGGCTGAAATGACTGGTCCGAGGATTTTTTTTCTTGTCTGGGTTGACCTACCAATGAATCAACCAGATTCTTAGGGGCAGGGCTAAAATTCAGGAGACAACTATGTAGCCCATCAGCAATATGACCTCAAGCAAGTCATTTCAGCTCTCTGGACCTCAGTTTCTGCTCAGTAAGCATAAAAATTTCTGTCCATGCTAATTCACAGGTCTTCCACATGAATTAAATGAATCAATTCCTTGAGGGTAAATCACATGTTTCTCTGGCATGTAATAAGCCCTATATAAATGTCAGCCATCATTATCTTCGTCATCTTCTTCATCATCATCATGATCATCATCATCATCATCACTCCTAGCACCTAGCTTAAAGTCTTGCCCATAATAGTTGTTCAATAGAAATGAAATCATAAGATTTAGAGCTGGAAGGGAGTCAGGGATCATCTAATCCAACCTTCTCATTGGAGTCAGGAAGATCTGAATTAAAATCTTGCCATAGACACTTCCTAACTCTGTGACCCCAGGCAAGGGATTTCACCTTTGCCTCAGTTTCCTCATCTGCAAAATGGGGATAATAAAAACACCTACCTCCCAGAGTGGCTATGAGGGTCAAATGAGATAATAATTGTAACTAAAAGGCTAAGTGAATTGCCCAAGGGTAATATATTGCAGATCTGGAGCTTGTTCCCCATCCAGCCTTCTTTCCATAGTGACTGGTAAACTATAAAGAGGCTTTGCAAATAAATAATTGTCACTGTTTTTACATCTGCTAGGGTTGGGTTTTGTTTTTGTTTACTTTTTTACACTAGATAAAATAACTGGTGATTGATTTCATTTTTCACTTTTTATCAACCAGTTCTATAACCAGTGAGTGGTACAGACCCAGTTAATTCCCCACTTGTCTACTAAGGACAAGGGTTCCTTTGACTTTCCTTATCTGAGAAGAGAGATCAGTGTGAAATGTGATATGGAAACAAAATATTGGGACAAATAACTTGCTTCTTTCTGTTGAAAATGTATTTATAATTATTATTACTAATAATTATTTTTATAGTTAGTCTTTATAGAGAGTTTTATGGATTGCAAAGCATTTTACATATATTCTTATTCAATCCTCACAACAACCCTGAGAGGGAGGTATTATTATTATACCAATTTTACAGATGAGAAAACTGAGGCAGACAGAGGTTAAGTGATCAGCCCAGGGTCACACAGCTAGTAAAAGTCTGAGAATGGATTTGAATTCAATTCTTCTTGACTCTGAGCCATTCACTCTTCAGCAAAAGCTATTAATCAGTCAATCAACAAGCATTTGTTAAGCACTTACTATGTGCCAGACATTTTGCTGGGGGGGGGGGGGAGTGGAGGAATACAAATACAAAAATAAGATGGTTCCTGGCCTCGGAGAGCTTACATACATTTTTACTGTAGTTAAACAATATGTTCATAGGTATTGGAAGTAAGATTGTGATTTCATTGACATAGAAAACTCCCAGATGAGGAAATGTTCCCCACCAATGAAGACTGGCACCTTCTCTGCAATTTAGAGGGTTAGAGAGTTGCCTAAAGCACTACAAGGTGAAGTGACTTGCCCAGAGTGACTGGCCTACACTTGCCCAGGATGTGTGAGAGGTTAGATTTGAAATCAAATCTTCCTAACTTCAAAGCCAGCTCTTTGCCCACTATACCAGTGGTATCCAACTCAAATAGAAACCAGCTAATGTGTTGACTTAGAAAACTACAAAATAGCATTATCTACATTGTATTGTATTTTTTATTTATGTTGTTAAATATTTCCCAATTATATTTTAATCTGATTCTGGGACCCACCCACAGGTGGTTTGAAGTCTGCACTACACCATGACATCTTCTATTCCAACATGTTGATAATTCTGTAATTAAATACAGGATACATCCAAAATAAAGAAGAAGTGTTGGAGGGGAGGGGGCACTAACAACGATGAGAATGAGGAAAGGCTTTTTCGAATGGACATTGGGAAGAAGAGGGAGTTGGAAGTAGACAGCCCCCATTCTTTCAATGAGGTATAGAGCCAGATCCTCTGCTGAGTAGAAGGGGTGATGTGCTAGTGTAAGTAGTTTGAATGGAATCAGTGTTGTCTTTGGGGGAAATTGCTCCATAGGGGACTGTCCCCTTTTCCCTATTGGCAATAAAAGAAAGAGAACAGCTAAATTGTACCTAAAATAAAAGCCAAGATAAATCTGAACTGTTGCTTTAATCTACCAAGTACAGAAAGTACATTGGGTTTATTGATATAAAAGTTTATTGATGGGCTGCATCTTAAAATCAAAATACATTAACCAAAATCAATGCTGCTGTATATGGTACAGATATGATGGAAAAGGTCAGGCAAGAAAGAAGGATCAACAGCAAACCTCCAATTTGTCCTTAACATTAAAATAAATAACTTTCAAAAGTGAGTTCCAGGAAAAAATATCCACTCAGATCTGTAATTTAAGATTACTTTCTTAAGAGGCTAAAAGTATTTTAAAATAGCACACTCTAAAGTACTTTAGAGAGTCCAATGCATCCATCTATACAGAAATATTGACATCAACTGCATAAGCAACCTTCCAGCAGGAAGACATATAAAATATAGGTGAGCTCTGCTTGGAAAAAAACAAAAAACATTAGAAAATCTGAACCCACAAATTACAGTAACAAACACTGAGGATTTATATAATGCTTTTGCTTACAAAGTACTTTATGCACATGTTTCTTTGTTGTGAATTAAGTAGTGAAGGTATTTTTATCCCCATTTTGCAGATAAAGAAAGTGAGTCCAAGAAGGTTTAAGTAATCTGTTCAAGATTGTACCAATTGCAAATGACAGGGCAGGAACTAAAATCCAGGTGTCTTTTCACTCAGCAGCTTGCCGTTCCCAATTTCAGTTTAATCTAATTCAGAGAATACCTGTTGCAGTTTTTGTGTGCAATATAGTGGACCAGTCTCTGGAAATACAGAAATACTTACCCAAAGGAGATAAATATCAAGAGATCCAAAACTGGCAGAGACCTTAGAGACTATCTGGTCCAATTACCTTATTTTACAGATGAGAAAACTGAGTCCCAAGAGTTTAAATGATTTGACCAAGGTCATACAGGTAATAAGTAATAAGTGGCAGAAACAGAATCTGAAACTAAGTCTCTAACTACAAATCTAGTGCTTTTTCCACTAAGTCAATTCCCTGCCTATATAGATCAATTCACAAAAATCTATGTAAAATCCAGTTTTTGAGGGAAATGTGTCTGTTATATAGAGCAAGGTATGCCAGGAAGAGAGAAAAGGCTTTTTTGAGGTTGGTCCATTGAAATACATTTCTCTTTGAGGGGGAACAGGCATTAAATACTTATTAAAAACATTCATTCCCTCCTACCCTTCCTTGACATCTCAGAGCAAGAATGGACTTTATGCTTCAATTGTCAAAGAAAGGACAGGACATCCCAGAGCAGGGAAAGGCCACTGTGCATGATTTGGTAATGAGCATCAATGGAGGTTTTAACAATTTGTCTAATTGAATTAAATTGATCATTTTATGTGTCAAAGTAACAATCAAAAGAAAAATAAAGTAAGCATCATGGAAGAACTAGGCCCTGCTCTTGAAGAGTCTTCAATCTAAGAGAATTAGAGGGTGGAGGGGAAGGAGAATCAACATGGAGACCGAGAAGACACAGGTTAAATTCTGTACCCCAGTCTATGCCAAAGAACTCTGGATTGGGTTCTGGTCCTTGCTCTGACACTCATTGACCATGTAACCTCGAGCATGGCAATTCATCTCTTAGTTATCTCAGTTTACTTTCCTCATCTATAAAATGGTGATAACAAAATCTACCCGTAGTGGTGTTTCAGTTATTACTGTATTTACTTTTTAAATCCAAGAGAATAAAAATTAACTTTGCTCTGAAATTTGCTTTGAAATTTGAGCAGGTCATTGCCAAAACAAAGCTGGAAATTCCAGGACTGGACAGAGAGCAACATTGACATGTAACCTGACACAAATATACATATAATATGAAGTCTATAAATAAGCAACCATAGATGCATTGCCTCTGACATAAACCACCCCTCTTTGTATAAGAGTTGTATGAGACATCTTTCTCTAAGGGGGAGGGAAGGTCAGCCCTTAGAGGCTCTGAAGATGCATCAGTGATCAACAAGGAAAACCAAGAAAGTGATGGAGAGGAAAGTTTGCAGACTCCATATGAGCCCAGACTAAATTGATTAGGGGACTCCAGTCTGGAAGATGAAGACTGAGAAGAGGTAGGACCCAAGTTTATAAACTTATAAAGGGGACTGGGCAAGGCAGGGTAACCCCTGGATAGGTTTGTTCACAAACTCCCAAATATCAAAACTTAAGAATCCCTTTAGAGCTTACATGATGTAATCTTGGGACAAATAAAAGGAAAATCTATTTGGCAAAGCAAAAAAGTAAATCTATAAAATCCATTACCAACACTCTCCTCCCCCTTCATGAACATATGAGTGCATACACACACACACACACACACACACACACACACACACACATACACATACACAGTGACAAAAGTCGAAAGGTCTTAGGAATTATTCATTTTATAAGTGAGGAAAATAAGTTCCAGAGATAAACTATTACTTATCCTGAGTCACACAGGTGACTGAGTGGCTGAGCAAGGATTCAATATAGTTCTTTTGACTCCAAATCCAGTTCACTTTGAGAATGGAGTCATAGTGATCTATTAAGTTAGAGATATCTGGATCTCTAATCAATGAGGAGGTGGAGACAAAAGGCACCTCACCCACTGTTTCCTCTGTCAGGTCTCTAGCTGGGTCATAAATCTAATACAGTACAAAATTTCTTTCATCATTTACTTAAATTAGAAATTTTGGACTTTCAAAATCCTTGAGCTAGAGACCTTAAAGATAAACTAGTCATGCCCCCCTTCATTTTATAGATGGGGAAATTAAGGTCCAAAGAAGGAAATGAGTGAGGTGAGGTCACATAGATAATATTTGGGTCCCATCCCATGGTTAGTAGTAAAGCCAAAAACTCAGTTATCTTGATTCTCTATTCCTTGCTCTTTCTGTTCAAAGTTTGTCTTGGCCTCCCTTGGTTATCAGGGATTCAGTGAAGAACTTCTAGGGCACACTCATCTTTTGTCTACTGGGTAACGTCATCTATTGGAATTTACATGTACCTTCAGCTGAAAGGAAGGTACCTTTGGCCAGCCTGGCCCAAGGCCTTTGACAATGCCTTTGGAGTGGCAAGCAAGGGCTCGCCAAATGTTGACTTCCCTTTTAAGAACTTGGTAATAGTGATTCAATATCAAGAAACCCCCTAACCAATTAAATCCAATTCAACAAGAAGTCATTAATTACCCTTCCGTGTGCAAAGATGGAGCTATGCTAGAACCTTAGAAGAGGGAGATAAATGAAAAAAACTATCCCTAACCTCAAAGTACTTACATTCTACTGGACTTGTGTGAATTTTTTCAACAAACACTTAAGAAACACCTGCTATGTGGAGAATGAGGGACCAGAAGCTACAGAGTATTATGTAAATAAAGAGCAATTTATGTTGAAAATGGAGAAAAAGAAGGCCCTACACCTGCGGAGTTACTAAAAGCAACTCAAAGGAACCCAGCGGGTTCTTGCTCCCTGCTTTCCTCAGTCTACAACCTTTTTCTACTTAGCAGAGAATGGAACCGGGTGTACTTCTGGCTCCCAAATTCCCAAATGTGAGCCGGGGCTAGCTGAGGGTTCAAATGTGAGTTCTCCAGAAGGGAGCGGCTGTGGGTGGGATTTTGGGGTGAGGGGGAGCGGAGTGAAGGCCGAAAACAAGGTCAGGAATGGGCCTGGAGGAAGCGACTCCTATTCCCCCTCCTTGGGAACTCCCTCTAGTGCAGCGTGGGCTCGGGGAGCTAAAAGGAGGAAGGGGGTTACCTAACCCTCCCGGAAATCTCCCCAGCCTAGAATCAACTAGTTTATCTCCACATTGTCCTTGCCATCCTCCTTCTCTCTCGCGACCCCTCCTCTCCTCGCTTTTCCCTCTCCCTCCCTCCCGTCTTTCTGTCCCTCCCTCCTGGCCTCCCCACTTCTCCTGCGCCTCCTCCTCCTCCCATCTCCCACGGTCATAGCTCCCTCTCTCCAACAGAGGCACCTGCTCCTAGCTCACTTCTCGGTGATCCACTGCGGACTTCTGGTGCCCGCTCCACTCTTAGGGACCTGGACCTCCTTTCTGGTTCCCACCGCCAACCGCCCCCTGCTTCTGGGCGCACCCGCACACCCCCAAGGTCCCAGCGCCTCCTCCGCCCCGCCCCTCCCCCATCTCCTAGCTGTCTTTTTCTAACTGGTCTCGCGTTCCCCTAGCCATGGACTGGGACTTGATTGCTGCTTGGGTCAGCCTGCTTAAGAAACCGAGGTAAGAAGTTGGGAACTGGGAAGCTGGGGGAAGAAGGAAGGGAGGGGCTGCGGAAGAAAGAGGGACGCTTCCCCCTAGACGTCACCAGGAATGTCCCGAGGGTGCTGGGGGGAATTTTAAGGCAATTTGGAAGGAGGTGTTGGAGACAAAGTGCCCACCCTGGGGGAAGTGGTCTGCACTGGGTGAGGGCGCGGCGCGGCGCTGCGGGGCGCTTTTGGCGCAATGTGTTAGTGGGGTGGGGGAGGTCTAGATCAGGGCCCCCAAAATGAAGCACAAGGCAGGACATCCTCTGGGATGCAGGGGCGGTCCATTTTTGCACTAGAGATCTAGAGGAACTGCGCTGGCTGGGGGGAGGGAGGGAAGAAGAGCTGGGGGGGGGGGGGGCGGGCGGGGGAATCGCGCACTGGCGGATCCAACCCCAGGTGCAGGGTGGGAAGGGATACTAGAGCCCCAACAGTGACCACTTTCTCTCCCTTTCCTTTGGCTTCTCCGGACCGGCTATCACCAAAAACGCGTTACGCTTGGACGTCAGATTTCCGTTCTGAGGCTGAGCAGTGTTGGCTGGCGGAGTCACGAAATAGGCTGGGGTGGGGGGGCGGCGGCGGGCAGAAAAAGCGAGAGGCGAAAAAGACAGAAAGAGAAGAGGAAGAGAAGGCAGAGCCCGGCTCTTGAGTGGCTCCCCAGTGCCAGTGTTTCTTAGCGTCTACTGCGGGGTATCCCTGAGGCCGGAGTTCCTAAAGCTGAGCCAGAGACCCCAGCGCCGCTGCCGATTCACCCCGCCTCCTCCCGGCTAGCCCGAGCCGAGAGGCATTGGGGGATGGGTCCTGGCACGGCGCCCGGGACCCCTGCCTCGCTGGCGGATACTGGATCGCGGATCTTCCGGAGCCGAGTGAAACCCGCTTCCCCGTCCGACTAACTCGCTTTGGGGATCGAGCTACAGAAAAAGACAGAAGTGCAGCCAGGCGGGCGGACAGACGGACTGGCACTGGCAGCGCACCGGCGCGCACACACACCCTCGGGCGACCGGCGCCTCCCATCCTGTGGAATTTATCCTTCCTCCCATCCTAGCGCACCAGCCCCTCCCCCGAGCTTCGCCCTCTCTCCCGCTCTCCCGAAAATAAAACAGAAGGGATTGATTGGTGGCTTTGGGTGGCGGCGGGGAGGGGAGGACAATCCTCCTTCGCCCAAGCTGGACCTGGGTCCGAGCCGGTTGGGGGGCCATGGATCTGGAGATGTCCTAGCCGCGCCCCGCGCCCACATCCGCTTGTCCCCTCGGCCCGCTCTCCAAACTCTCCCCACGTGAAATGGAACAGCGGGGACCGATCAGCGCCCTCCGATACCTGCTGCTGCATGCCCCGCTGCTCCTCATAGCCAACGGTGAGTCCTAAACTTTCCTAGATTCAGCTGTGGGGGAGGGGGCACAGAAGAAGGGAAGTCGATGGGCGATTTTGAAGATTTCCCCACCCACCCTTTTCAGAAAGCAAAGATATGGAAGAAATGTGCCCTAGGCGCACCAACCTAGAGACCCCTGTTCAGGGGCAGAGTATTGGGGTGTGAATAGGACCTGAAACTGAGAAGGGACCAAGTACTTCCTAAGGCGGCTTTTACATCCTTATATAAAAAATAGTGCAAGCGCCAACGGGCTCCATCAACCAGTATCTGTCTTCACAGACGCTCAATCCTTTCAGCTCCCGATGGTGCTGAAAGCAGAAGCCAGGAGCTAAGGGTGCCCCGCGCCTTACAGGCTGCCAGGCTCTGTGCTAACCGAGAGGAGGAGATTTTAGCTCTTGGGGAAGATTGGGGAGGGGTCTGGTGCAGCGTGTGAGGGGCTGTAGGGATCTTCCCCTGCTGTTCTGGGGCGGGTGTGAGGTGAACCTGGTGGGGGGGGGGGCAGCGCAGTTGCGGATAAGGGCAGCAAAAAGGTTTTGCAGAGGAAGGGGGTGCAGACATGGCTCCAGTAAAACCTCGGACGGATGCCAAAGACCCAAGATGCCTCCCCACACAATCCTGCCCACCCCCCACCCCCCCACAAACAGTTTGATAGATCCTACACGGGAATATTAAGAGAATATAACGGTTTCCCTGCAAAGTGCTCTTTCCTCTAGAGATGCATGACTAAACTTTGCTCCCGGATTCCTTTCCCAGAATGGTGCTGTAATAGTAGCCCAGGGCTAAACAGTAAGAGGTAGCCCTGATTTCTTTACCTTCTCTTCTCCCAAAGCTAGCCACCTGAACCTGCGCCCGACCTCTGCAAGTATCTTCTGGGAAATGGTTAGCTCTGGTCACTGCCGAAATGGGCTGGTTTGGGTTTATCTCGCCCTTTATCCAATTCGAACCCAGACTTCCCAGCGGCCCTCAATTCAGCCAACCCCGATCTGTCACTTCTGTCTTTTCCCCCTCAGCTACTTTCACCGAAGTCCCCAAAGATGTGACTGTTAGGGAGGGAGAAGATATTGAGATGCCCTGTGCTTTCCGGGCGAGTGGATCAACCTCCTACTCACTGGAGATCCAGTGGTGGTATCTTAAAGACCCTCCCCGGGAGCTGGCCCACGAATTAGCGCTCAGTGCCCCTGGCAGCAGAAACAAGGTAAAAGAATTAAACCCCATCCACAACCCCACCCCACCCCCAGACCCCGGGAAGGAGGTGGGGAAAGTAGAAGAGGGGAGGGGGAGGGAACAGATTCACCCTTCACCCTGCTGCTACCGATCCAACAAAGGCGAGAGTAAAATCCCCACTTCTTGTTGTGTGTATTGAGAAGGGATGGCCACTGTCCGCCAGCCAGTGTGGGATGAGGGAGTCTTTTGATGGCAGGGAAGTCGTAACCATCTTCTCCACCCTCCCTGATTCCTTTCCACCACTTTATCCTCTGCTCCACTCCCCACTCCCACCCTCCCTACTACCCCCTCCCCCAAAAAACCTTCCTAAGAGCAGTATTCAGTCCTTTTCTCTAGCCCTGCGTGGTTACTGCATATGAAAATGAACCTGAAGCATCTCTGTTATGGGTTTTCAACGATCAAAGATAATGATAAGGATGACAGCATTTATGTAGAAGCTTTAATGTGTGCAAAACATGTTACATACATTATCACCTTTGATCAATGAAAGAATACAGAATCTGTCTAGCTCTGATCCCAACCAAGACAAGAGGCATCAAACTGGAGCAATTCTAAGTTGAACCTCTCCCTGACCCAGAATTTTAAGGGTCAGTGGTAGGGCCCAACCTTGAGGCTGAAATCAATCTACCTCCAAACATGACCAATCTTTTCCCTTACTCATCTTCCACCAGAAGAGAACCACTGGAAGCTAAGGCTTTCCACTGGCTCTGGCACACATAATGCCCCCTCCCCCAATCTGGCTTTTTCCCAACCTTCCTGGATTGATTTGAGTCCAGTCCCCTTGCTCTGAGAGTCTTGTTGTCACCAGTATTGTGGGAATGCTAAACATTCTCCCCAGATAGAAGAACCTCCTTCCAGCTGATAATCCTTTAATCGGGAGAATCCCACCAGTCTATTGAGGGTGGAGAGACATAAGAAAAATATACAGGTGATCCATCACCATAGTTGCAATTGAGAATAGACCCAATAGACCCAAAGGTAGTGGCAACCCCCTCCATTTCCTGTTGTGGGGATGCATCTATTCCCCTTAAGGCCTGTTGATTAAGTTTTATGTTTACAAACCTGGGGCCTGACCTAAGTATCCCCTTACTCTTCCTTCTTCCCCACCCCCAAGCCCCAAGGCTATTCTGCAGCAGTGCTGTTTAAGGCCCTCCTCCATCCCCCACCATCTAGGGTAGCAACTCTCAGTGCATTCCTGCTTGCAAGGGTAGGGACATAGGTACTCTGAAGTCCAGTCTGCCTTTGGGAATGTGCCACACAGCCCTACCAATCAGAAGTCCCTATCTGTAATCAGCATACACAATAATCAAATCCTGCCTCAGGCCCCCCAAATCTTAAATTTGGGAAATTGCTCTGAAGGGAGTGTAACAGCTGGGATGAGAATCTCCTTTAATCTGAGAGATGCTGTTCTATAAAGCAGGAGACTGTAGCCTAACATCTCTCCCTCTTTGCATTTTAGGTAACAAATAAGGATGCAACCAAAATCAGCGTAAGTGTAGAGCAACAGCTATGGTGTGTGGGGGACCCCTCTTGGTGGATTTTCTTCCCACAGCTAACATCCTTTCACCTTAGCCTGTTTCACCTAATAGAGCAAACTGCTTTCGTGCAACTCTTGTAATTTTGCATTTTTCTGCTGCTTCCAAGTGTCAAGGCTCCATCTGCTATTATTTGTTCCAGTCAAGTTTCATTTCTTGTAAATCAAGAGAACATGGCATTTGTCTCTACTCCCTGATTTGCTCTCACCTGTAAAAACACTTCATCCCAGATCATGTGCTAAATGCTATTCATTTTGCTAGCCCACTTCTTGGCCTTTATTTTCTCCCAGCAAATGTTAAATCCCCACTATTTGCAACCACTTGTGTGCTCAGATCATTTGCCTCCCTTTTTCCAGAATATCCCCTATCAGTTCTCAGAAGAACTCTCCTCCCCCATGCTGCTAAACAGTTCTTTACCACATCACCTTAGTGTGTCTGTAGAAAACAATACAATTTGTTGGTTTTGTGTTTGGCCAGTTTTTGAGGAAAGGTATGGGACTGAGGGAGGTTACAGATCTGGAATATATTGTTGCAGGGTGAGGAAGAATGGGAGTTAGAGATAGAATTGTAGAGATGTAATTATATTGTTTGGAGGTAGTATCATTCATTGAGTGAAGGGGGCAGAACATTTCCTACTGAAGGCTAGAGGAGAGGAATAGTTTGCCTTGTTGGGGCAACGTGAAAATTGAAAAAATAAATGATTTGTGGGTGTTCGAATGTTGGAGGTAGAGCACCCTAGCTGTAATATCTGATTTCTTCTTGGGGATTGTGGAGTATTATCATGAAAGCTTTGAGGTCTGAACTGTTCAGTTGCAATTCTCCTTAGGAGGGAGTTGAGACTCTTTTGCTGTGTCTAAGAAGTGAAAGGGCCTAGGATCAGACAATGTTGAATTTAGAAAGAACATTAACTAGTGATAAGGTGGGGGAACAGATACCCAATTTAACGCACAAAAAATATAGCAGGGAAACTGAAGCCTTTCCTGGAAATCCAGTGGAAGAGCAATGTGAAAAGAGAGGGAGAGGGACTAATAGAAGAGTGAAGGAAATGATTACAGTAGACACAGGAAAGTTAATGAATAATGGACTGATTTTGTTCTATGAGTGGGGGTTGTGATGTGAGACTGAAGACGTACTGTAGGAAGACTAAGCAAGAGAGGATCTGCAAGGATGCTAATAGGAGAGGGAAATGGGGATGAAAGGAGAAAAGATAAAAGAAATATTTAGAAGAGGGGGGGTAATAATACAAAGGGGAGAGTTGGGGGGGGATAAAAAGAGACAGAGAAGAGGCTAACAAGACAAGATGCTGCCCAGGGGCTATGCAGTAGGGGAACTATCAGGGTACCAAAGAATGGAAGGGGCACCGTGGAGTTGATACAAATAGGAGATGCACGGACAAGTGCAGGAGACCTGTGTGGGGGAGGCTGGATAGGGATAAGAGTAAGCTGTGGGGGGATGGGAGGGAGGAGGGGAAGTTAATGCATGGAGTGGGTGAAAGGGTGGTTGGGGGGATGATTACGGATCGGGTCCTGCGGAGTGGGTGGGTGGGGGTTGGGGTCGGTCTTGTGCCAGCTCACAGAGATGGCACTTGGGGGTCTCGGGTTCCGGAGGTGAGGAGGTGGCCTCTAACCCCGGGGCCCGCGGTGTCGCCTCTTTTGCAGACGGTGCGGGTACAGGGCAATGACATCTCGCACCGGCTGCGGCTGTCGGCCGTGCGGCGGCAAGATGAAGGCGTGTACGAATGCCGGGTGTCGGACTACAGCGACGACGAGACGCAGGAGCACAAGGCCCAGGCGCTACTGCGGGTGCTGTCCCGCTTCGCGCCGCCGGACATGCAGGCCGCCGAGGCCGTGTCTCACATCCAGAGCAGCGGCCCGCGCCGCCACGGGGCCGCCGGCCGGGCCACCTCCGAGCCTGGCCGTGACAAGCGGCCCCCGGGGGGAGCCGGGGCCGCCAGCGTCGCCAACGCCGCCCCAGCAGCGGCAGCAGCCGCGGACGCAGCAGCCGTGGGAGCAGCAGCGGGAGCCGGGAGCGGGGCTGCCGCGGTCTCAGCAGCCAACGCCGCAGCCACCACCGCAGCTGCAGCCGCCGCCGCGGCCACAGCCGCCTCCTCGGCCTCGCCTCCGCCAGGCAGGGCGGTCATCCTCCGCCAGAGGCATGGCTCGGGTGAGTCAGCCTGACCCCCCGCTGGGCGCGGGCACGGGCGCGGTCACGGTCATGGTCACGGTCACTCAGCCCGTCTAGCTCAGTAGCCGGGCTGTCAGTTACAGAGCGCGTAGGCGCCTGCGCGGTGGGTGGGAGAGAGTGGGAAGGGACCGAGGGGGCGGGACGCGTGCGTAGAACCCCCGCCATCACAGAGCCGGGTGGGAGCTGAGCCACCTGCTCGCAACCCGGGCAGCCTCATCACCGCAAACGCCTCCAGGGGTGCTAGGTGTACCCCCTCGATCTGCGTGCGTGGTGGGGGGATTAACATCCCCACGCATACATATCCACACACAGCATTCACACTCTGCCCCATGCTTATTGGAATATGCTTTTATTCTCGTTTGCCCACATAGATTCTTTTTACTTACACCCACATTTCCATGCCTTCACCTGCTTTTCTTTGTGTTATCCTTGCCTCCCTTTTCCTGTTCCCTTTCTATCCGACGTACTGTCTCTATTTTACTTACCATCTTCTGCTCATTTCTCATTGGCCTCCTCCTTGCCTTTGGATGATTTTGCAATTTATGTTCTTCCTGGTTTTATGTTCTGGTGGTCAGTTAGGACCGTTCCTTCCACTGGACAAGCCATCTCGTCTCACAGGGTGTAGTAGAAGCCCTCTGTGCCTTGTTCCTGCTGCCTTTGGGACTGGGGGAGATGGGGAGAGAGACTGAGAGGGGGAATTCAGTGCTGTTCTCTCGTCCGGTATCTGGAACTGGGCTGGAAGGGGATTGTTTTCCTGTCTGGGTGTGTGGCCTACATCTGGATTCCCTGGCGGCATTCTGGCGGGGGGTTTTGCTGCTGTGGACATAAGGTGATGAGGTCAGAAGAGAATCATAACAAAGACAAGAGATCTTTGGCACCCAGAGGTGGGAACATTGCTCAGTGCTCAGGACCTGTATTATGCAGGCGCCGAAAAGAGAAGTCGGTTGTCCAAAAACAGACTTTCAAGTTAGGAGCATAGACTGCGCTCCCACCCCAAAAGAAAAAAATTAACTTCCTTTATGGTCTGCCAGTTCTCCAGTTCTGACACTAACCCATTCCTCCCCTATGGGTTTGTACATTAGAAAGCTGAAGCAGGGTTGTTTTATTAGTACTTATTGAGATTATTGGGTTCATTATTATTCAACAGAGAAGCCAGTCTCTGCAGACAAGGAATTTGGTGCTACTGGGTAGAGATAACTAGCCCTTTCCTGCCTGGGCCGGAGTTTCAGTCTCCTTTCTGCCCCTTAATTATAAAACTCTTGATCTAACAATACTGCTCAGACTCCCTGGCATTCATTAGATCAGAGCCCCTTGGGCTGAAACTTTAACTCCTTTGTGGGGGCTGATAGAAAATGCAAGGTTCTCCAAAATGTTCCTCTCCCATCACCTTGCTGACCTGGAAGGAAAGGATACCTGGGTCTTTTTCAGACTTCCTTGGGATGGAAAAGCACCAGTTCACAACCTTTGTGACCTTGGGAACATCACTTTTCCTATTATGGATTTTCTCTGAGAAATGAGGCTGTCCTGGCCTAAATGATCTATAAGTTTCCTTCTAGCTCTAAGACTTATGATTTAGATTAATTCTGAAATTAAATAACTGCCAATTAATTCCCCCCTCCCCATTCCCACTCTTTGCTACAAAGTTTTGGTTGAAGAAAAAAAAAAAGTGATACCCAGAGAGTTGTTGCTGCTACTGTTTTGTTTTGAGGTAACTAAGAGGAGGGGAGTGTTGAGGAAGAAAGAGCTAGGGACCCAAGGCAGAAAGGAAGGTGCAGATGCATTCTAACAACAACAACAAAAAAGGATGCAATCAGTGGGTGTCTGATTCCAACCTATCATCTCTAATTAAAGTTCAAGTGCTTTGTGTTATGAAGCTGCAGCAAGATAATGCAAGGGAGCCTGTTTGGGAAACTGCTTCAACGCACCTAGAAGAAGAGCAGGAACACAGTTGCCAACAGGGGATTCTAAGCCTTGTTTTCCAGGCTGACTGTGCACTAATCTGACTGCCTCTGCTTAGAACCGAGGAATATTCTGGCTCTTGGATACCATATTTAGAACAAACTTGAGACTCAAACTGTGTCTTTCAAAAGTTCAAATTGTGCTTCCCTATAAAACAAAACAAAACAAAACAATTCTGTCTTTTGAACTGCAAAATGTGTTTAATGCCTAGTATTAAGCCCTATTTCCCAGAGGTAGTTTGAGGCTTTTGTTGTCACTTCCTGCTTGCCAATCAAACCAAGTGCATTTCTCAGAAATTCCTTGGGTCAGGAAAAGTTAGGTAAGGCTCCAGCCAAATCTCCACAAGCATCTTTTCCACCTTCCCTTGTATTTGGGATTAGATGTAATTTGAAGGACTTTAAAAGAATTCCCACTGAGTTTACTTAGGCAACCTGGTAGGAAGAACACAGAAATGAACACCCTGGTTAGGAGATCTGGGTTCTAACCCAGCTCTGCCACTCGACTTAGCTAGATCGTCTTCAGTTAACTACTGAGACTTCCTGGGCCACAGGTGCCATCTGCAAAAGGGAAATAATGATACCTACTCAACCAATCTTGCCAGGCTCTTGTGAGGATCAA
Organism: Gymnobelideus leadbeateri; assembly: GCA_011680675.1. Lineage (NCBI taxonomy): Eukaryota > Metazoa > Chordata > Mammalia > Diprotodontia > Petauridae > Gymnobelideus > Gymnobelideus leadbeateri. Next base: position 15,888 of record WOXC01010487.1, read on the forward strand.
ATGAGAGGGAAGGAGAGAAGGAAGAAGGCATTTATTAAGCATTCACAGTGTGCCAGGCACTGTTCTAAGTGCTTTACTAATATCTCGTTTGATCCTCATAACCGAGGGAGTTAGGTACTATCATTGTGCCCATTTTACAAATCATGAAACTGAAGTAGACAAAGGTTAAGTGACTTGCCCAGGGTCACACAACTAGTAAATGTCTAAGGTCAAATCTGAACTCAGGTCTTTCTGACTCCAGGTTTAGTGCTTTACCCACTATGTCTCCTAGCCCCATCAAATAGGAAAATGCTTGGAGAAGGATAAAACACTACACTGACATTAGCACAGTTTGTCCATTCACTGCTTCCTGCTGATACTGACTTTATTCAAATAGGGGCTTAAGTTCCTTAAATTCCCCGACCAGTGACTTCAGTGCTTTGATGCCTGGTGACATGTCTGATTACCTCGATCCCATTTTTTTTGAGAGAAGTAACGGTTGAGTAGTTATGTAATGTGGCTGGTAGAGGGAGGGTGATACAATTGTCCTTAGATAGCTTAATTGGAAATGGCTAGATAGAGACTGAACATCCTCCCCCCTCATCTTGATGTGTCTCAGCAACTTATTGTGTATGTTATAGAACAAACAAAATGCTTGTCTGTTCAATAAGCCTATGTGGAACACCTTGCCATGGGCTATAGAACTTTCCATATATGGACGAGAAGATGTGGTCCTGAGGACCATTTGTGGAACTCACAGTCTAGCTGAGAAGACAAGATACACACATGACAAGTGAAATGGTCAGACCACCTGATAAAATGTCACAGGGCTTTATGTGATGTGACGAATGAGTGTTACCCAGGTCATGATACTGCTGTGAGTTCAGGTGGGACTAGGATGCTTACGGAGAAAAAATAGAGAAGATAGGACTTGAATTGGATACTAGTAAATGGATTTAGCCTAAAAGAGATCAAGAATGAGAAGGAAGAAAGGTTTTTTAAGCATAGTAGGGAAAGGCACAGATGTGGAAATGGCTCAGATTCTGCCTCTGCTGCTTGGTACCTGTATATAACTCAAGCACATCACTTTCCCCATGAGGGCAGGCATTTTTCCATTCATAAAACAAGAGAACTGATCTCTAAAGTCCCTTCTAGCTCTCAATCTTTTGACCTTTGAGGTATATACTAAATTGTTCAGGGGACAAAGAGATCAGGTTGGGGGAACAGAAGGTTTGTGTTGAATAGTGGAAGATAAAGACAGAGAGGTATGTTAAGGACCAGGCTGTGGAAAGCTTTGGATGCAAAGTTAAGAAGTTTGTGGTTTTTGCTATGACCATTGGTGAACTACTAAAGGATTTGAGCCCAGGAGTGATACGATAAAACTGATGTTTTAGGAAGATTAATTTGGCAGAAGTTGAGAATCAGTGACTTTTAAGGTCAAGGACACATTTTATTTCTGCCAGACTAAATGGATTATCTCCATTTACCCTACCCCTAATTAGACCTCCTTAAAATAACTGACACTTGTCATAAAAGGGATAGAGGAAGAGGATATAGCTATCTTAATGTACCCCATTCTCATTGTTAGAAGCACAACTCAGGATCCACATCCCACTGATGGTAGAATGGAGTACCATCTTCATATCTGAAATGCAGCAAGTTATTCTGAACCATCCAAATATGTATCAGTAAAATTGGAAACAATGACCCTGATATCAATGGGCACAGCACCATTCACAATGAATCGCCTGACTTCAAAGAGACTGCTCCTAGGAGAGCTTCTTCAGTGTCCTGATGAGGGCAGGATTCTCAGGATGAGCGTGGCCGGTGGTTATCTTTTCCAGTTACCCCAACACCAATAATCACTGAAGTGTGTCAGGGCCATCCCCAATCTGATCTTGGAATCCTTGTCTATGGAATTCATGTCATTGGGCCCAGAGTTGAAGGCTATAGCCAACCAGGCAGTCACTACCAACAAGGCTGTAAGGGCCTCCCCTAAACGATCCCAGCTGTTCCTTGGCTTCTCCAACTCTGTGGAGGCTGATACAGACCAATATCGAGAGAAACCAAATCTGCCAGACCATGTCAGCTGTCTCTCGTTAGGAGCTACAGTGGGATATTGACATTTAGTGCTGGGTTTAAATCTTGTGTCTGCCACTTAGTACTTGTGTGTGCTAGTCAAATCTCTTCTCTCTGGGCTTCTCTCACATGTAAAATGAGTTGTGCTAGAGGGTCTGTCTGTAAGGTCTCTTCCAACCCTGAAATTCTGTTTTCTGAGATAAGAAACTCTAACTTGCTACTGTTATTTCACAATCTACTCCTGCTACAGGCTGCCTATGAATTCAAGTCTAGTCAACAATCGTTTATTAAGTGCTTACTATGTGTCTGATGCTGTGCTGAGTGCTGGTAATTCAAATAAAAGCAGAAAGAAAGGGGATCCCAGCCCTCAAGGAATTTACATTCTAATGAGGGAAGACCACTCACAGAAGGAAGCTGAAAACAGGAGAAGAGGTGGAGAAATGAGAATACCAGGTTTGGGGGCAAGATTGAGAAATTTCTGAGACTGAAGAACAATGTGATTATTCAGAAGAGAAATAAAAACATAGTTGACCTGTTTATCCTCAGTAAAATACAAGTTCTGAGAGGAACTAGCCAATCAGACAGAAGGGCTGAAGGGCTCAAGGTTACTTAACTATGTGAGAAATAGTCCAGGGGTGGAGTGAGCTTCCTTGATCTATAGCCTGGTAGAAAGAAGTTCTGAAGAAATGAGTCAGGGGTGTACCCTGGAGCAGAGTGAAGACATCGTTGGTATGGCTCCCTCCTTAAAATGGAGAGGCCAGGAAAGGCCACATGGGTGGAGGTACCAGTACTTTCCATGTGAGTTGTCAAGGGGTAAAGTTAGTTTCCAGGGCGAAGTTTTCTTTACCACAGTACAGAAAGTTCTGTGGAAATTAATCAGGAGAGAAGCCTGGAGAGGAATACATTTGTGGAAACTGGAATTCATTTCATTTCAGCAAACAAGCATCTACTATGTTGCAATACTCTACTAGCTGCTTGAGATACAAAGACAAAAATGAAACAGTTCCTATTCTCAAAGAGCTTATATTCTACTGGGAGTTACATGTACAGAGATAAGTAAATATAAGGGCATTTGAGGTAGAAAAAGAGAAAGTATTAACTACAGGGAATTAAGGGGATGCTCCATAAAAGAGGTAGTACCTGCTCTGACCTTTGAAGGAAGATAAGAATCCTGAGAGGTGGAAAAAAAATGCCTTCCAGGCATTGGGAATGGCCTGAGAGAGCACATAAAAGATGGGACTTCAAATTTTGAGTTCCTGAAAAAGAAATCACTTTGGCTAGAATAAAGAATGTGTCAAGGGGATATGGTGTGAAATAAGTCTGGAAAGGTAGGTGAGAGCCAGACCTTCAATGTCATGCTGAGCAATTTGCATTTTGTCCTGAAGGTGATAGAGCATGGGAGTCAGGTTTCTGTCTCCCCCAAAATAAGGAAGGTTTTTGAGAAGGTAAGTGGTGTGATTGGGCCTTAGAATGATGATTTTAGCCACTGTGTGTAGGATGGAATTGGAGAACAGAGAGATTAAAGCAGGAAGTCCAACCAGGTTCAGGCAAGAGGTGATCTGTATCTAGCCCAGGATGGTAGCTTTTGTGAATGGGGACAAGGGGATATTTTGGAGGAAAATTAACACAGCTTGGCTACTGATTCTATTTAAAGAGTGATGGGAAGAGAAGAGACAAGGCTGACTCTGAGGTTCCAAAGCCGGGTGACTGGGAAGATGCCCTCTATAGAAACAAGGAAGCCTAGAAGAGGAGGTTTGTTTAGGGGAAAGGTGTTGAGGTTTTGGTTTTGGTTTTGTTCTTTTTGTTGTTGTTAGTTTTTTGTTGTTGTTGTTTTGCTTTTTGGAGGGCAATTGGGGTTAAGTAACTTGCCCAAGGTCACATGGCTAAGTTTTTGTTTGTGTGTGCGTTAAGGGTCTGAGGCCGGATCCAAATTCAGGTCCTTCTGACTCCAGGGCCGGCGCTCTACTCACTGCACCACCTAGCCGCCCCTGTTGTTGTTGTACATATTGATTTTGAGATGTCCTTGGGTCATACAGGTAGAGATGGCAGTTGTTAGTGCAGGACTGGAGCTCAAGAGACAGACAAGGACTGAGGCCTCTGCTGCAGTCATCTATTCCCTATTAGTTGTTTCCTTTAAGCATGAAGATCACAATACACATCTTACCTTCTCAACCTGTTTTCAGTACCCTCAGCAGAATCTCTTCATCAATACCATTAGACACAGATTGCAGATTGGGACCTCAACTAGAAAGAGATTTGCTCAGCATTTTTACTATCAGTAACTGCCCATTTCCACAAGTTACAGAGCATACAATCTGAGAAGCTGGAATTATGCCAGTTTTTGTGATTCCCTTGGTTTCCCTCATGCCCTGTACCCCCTCACTTACACTACTAGATGGATAGAAGTTATAAGGAAGAAGAGTTTGGGCTCGTTTTGAGGAAGAACTTACTATCCAAGAATGGAATGGGCTCCCTTGAGAGGGAGTGATCTTACAGTCACCAGAAGTATTCCAGCAGGGATGCAATAATTAAGTGGAAGATTGTACTGGATAACCTCTAAATCACCTTTTGCTATTAAGATGTTTGCAATGCTGTGATTTCTGTGTCTTTGTCTCCACAAATGGCCGTGCCAGGTCATCTCATCTCTAGGTGGGGCCAACTACTGTTGTTTGTCCTTCTTTCTCAAAGAGGATCAATGACATGAGGGTGATGCCTTGACTTGTGTGTGAATTGGATTTAAGTGTGGTCAGCTGTAGCCATTCTGAGAATGACCCTGTTGTAATAGAAATTGTTAAGGAGAATCTTTAGACCAAGGCAGGTGATATGATTCAGACTGAGGCCTCAGACAAAGGCTGTAGGGGGAAAACTCCTAGAAGATTTACTCTGCCCCTCCCCAATCCCTTACTCCAGAGGGGAAATTCAGGCCACAATAGACAAGGTAGAACTGAGAGGGGCAAGAGATTAGATTGTTGTATACAGCTTTCAGCTACTGTACTACCTTTCTGCTGAGAGCTCCTTCCCTGGGCAATCAGCCAGGGTCAGAGCTCTTCACAACCCAGTAGCTATAGATACACAATTTGTCCTTCAGGGGTCTCAGGGACTGATGAGAACACAACCCCCAAACACATACACAAGCACACACACACACACACACACACACACACACAAACACACACACACTCCATATGTTGCAAATTATTGATAAGTAATACATATATAAATATTAACACCTTCCCTGTTTTCCTCATATATGCATGCATACATATATATACATACATGTTTATTCAAATTAACAAAAAAATTATATATGGTGACACTTCTAAATAGTGATCTTTTCCAGGATAATTGCATTTTAAATATTCAGCCAGATGATGGAATCTATCCATAAGCCCCAGTCCTTCTGAGTTTGTGACCTACAGGAAGCCAGTAATCATCAAAAGGCCAGAATAGGTTGGAGGTAGATTTTCCCTCTCCATGACCTATTCAGTAGCTAACCCCTGACCCAAACCTTTCCTGGCCACATGGAACTAAAGAAGGAATGTTCTAACTTAACTTAAACAGGAAAGCAGGCAAGAAGAAGGGTGACAAACATACCAACCTCCTTAAAGAGGGATGGGGACACAAAGTCTGCACTAACACTCAGAGAGAATACACCCTTTTTGTAACCATTAATTCAGGTTGAAGGATGGTCAGAGTATTGATTCTTCAGGAAAGAAGTGAGAATTTTCACCATGGAAGTAATTTGTCCTGAAATAAAATGTGTAAAGGACAAAGTTGGACCTCCCCCCACACCCACACACATCATGGTCCTCTGTGGCTTATGCAAGATGCTTTGGTAAAGCAGGCAGGAGAAAGAAACAGATGAAAAGAACTTTCATCTCACAAATCCAGTGTCAGCCAGGCAAGAAAGCATTTTCTGTGCTTCATCTGGGCCCTACTTAGCCAAAAACATATTTACACTAAAAGTTTATGTGCAAACACTCACGTGCTTCATGTCTCATTTGCCAAAAGACATTGCAATATCTGCACTTAAAAATACAAACCAAGGGCTGTATTAGGAAATTGGTAAAGGTTTTACAGTGGAGGATTGGAAACCTCTCTGCTATTTTTAAATGTGATTTGTAATGAATTATAGGGCTTATGTGACTATTTTTCTTGAAATGTATCTGTTGTTTCGATGTTTTTTTTAAGGAAATATACAGAATTCTTTTCTAGCAGACATAGCTACCTGAAGGAAAGCACTGTGATGTGAAGTATGAGCTGAAAGATTACAATTTGTAGTTCAGTAACTCTTATTGTTGCCTAGTGGTTTCCCTCCATATGGATCACAGGAACAAATCCATAGTGTGTGAGCTTCTGATCATCTTTAGATCAATAGTATGAGGGACTAAAGAACCTCATTCTGTCAATAGAATACTATAAAACTGGGAGTTCAGCTGGAGAATTATATAATTTCAATTAATAATGGAAAAATGACAGCCAAGACTATGGCTGTGATAGATTTAGAGAGATAGTTACTGCTTGCCTGCCATGAAGGTGGGTTGGCTGTGTGTTGCCATGGGAGCTCTAAACAGCTTGGAAAGAAGATGGTGGGCAAGGTGAGGGCTCACTTCAGTGGGCATAATGCCCAGTGGTGATGCCATGGCTACTGGGAAAGGTGCCAAGGCAACACACAAAAATCTTCAAAGGACCTTGTCCTTCACTGGTACCCCAATTCAGAGGATTGAAAGTGTGGGGTGGGGGGAATCTTCAGTGAAGATCAACTTCAGACATACTGACAGAACAGGAAAAACGAATATAAAAAATATCCGGGCTATTTGGACAGCTATCGTATGAGCACAAATCTTCCCTCAGATGCCTGGTCAGCTTAGGTTTCTCATATCATAGACAGCCCAGGGGTATGTGCTGGACATTTTAGAGATCAGAAATCTTTTTTTTTTTTAACTGGGTCTCCTTATCTCACATAGTCTGGAAATGCAGTGGCCTCTCATTGGGCCCAATCCCTTCACTGATCAGCACAGAAGTTTCAGCTTGTTCCATTTCCAACCTAGATTGGTTCACCCCTCCTTAGGCAACTTAGTGACCTCCTAACTCCCTAGGGCTCACCATATTGGTTCCAGACTTAGTGTGGACACCTCATCAATTTTAGCCACACTACAACTCAAAACTCCTGAACTCTAATGATCCTGTAACCTCAGCCTCACTGAGGGATTATAAAAATGGACACCATGCCCAGTCAGAAATCTACTTTTTGGGGTGGCTAGGTAGCACAGTGAGTAAGAGCACCAGTCCTGGAGTCAGGAGGACCCAGATTGGTTCCGACCTCATACTTAACACCCACGCAAAAATAACTGGCCATGTAACCTTGGGCAAGTTACTTAATCCCAATTGCTTTAAAAAAAAAAAAAAGAAAGAAAGAAAAAAGAAAAAAATCCCCACATGCATTAGAGTTCAGATAATATTTTGGCTCAAAGATGTGGAAAGAAAAACCTGCTAACCAAGATATCCTAGAGATAAGATATTGAAAAATTCCACAGAGGAAATTCAAGGATGGATGCAGAAGAGAACTCTCCAGCAAGCTCAGCCGTGCCTATTTCATTATCATTGGACAGTGGTGTTATGGGGTGTGAGGCATTTATTCTAACTGGAATATTCATTTATTCAGCACAAATTTACTAAGGACCTGCCACCTACAAGATACCATGCTGGCACTGGAGATATCAAAATGAATAAGATACAGTCCTAGTCTTCAAGAAGTTTCTACTCTAGTCAATGAGATAAGGTATGGACATAAATAACTATAAAAAATATGATAAATGCTACTGAAGAAGTCTGAACAACATACTCTAGGAGTGTTTTGTTAGTGGTGGCAGCCATGTTTGACTGGGCTGATCATGGAGGCCTGCATGGAAAAACAGTATTTGAGCTGAATCTTGAAGGATGGGTAAATAGAATTCATTTTGAGGAGAATCTTGTTAGTTGACATCTACCTAGAGATTGTTCTAGAGAGTCCCCTGTCAGATGATGAGGAGGAGGAGGAGAAGGAGGAGAAGGAGGAGAAAGAGAAAGGGGGAAGGGGAGGAGGAGGAGGAAGAAAAGAAGGGGAGGAGGAAGAGGAGGAGAAGGAGGAGGTAGAAGAAGAGGAAGAAGGAGAAGAAGAAGAAGGAGGAGGAGGAGAAGGAGGAGGAGGAGGAGGAGGAGGAGGAGGAGGAGAAGGAGAAGAAGCAGTAGTAGTGGTAGTACTGGTAGTATTAGTGAGAGTGGTAGTGGTAGTATTGGTAGTAGTAATAGTGGTAGTGGTCATAATAGTAGTGGTGGTGATAGTAGTAGTAGTAGTAGTAGCAGCAGCAGTGGTAGTAATTATTATTAATCATAACAAGCACTTATATAGACCATTAAAGTTCACAGTGTGCATATAGTATGCCATTTGAGCCTCATAACAAGCCTGTGAAGTAGATACTGCAGTATTATTCTCCTCATTATACAGAAAAGGAAACTAAAACTCAGAGTTTGTGACTTGCTCAAGGTGACACAGCTGGTAACTGCCAAAAGCAGAATTTCAACCAATGTCTTCCTGACTCCAAAGCTAACACTCTGCTATGTCATGTTGCCTCTCAAGGAGACCTACTAGAATAAATACCTGCTGATCCTCATGCACAAAACTCCTTTTATATCCCTCCTTTTCAAAAAGGCATATGTGGGGTTCCTAATCAAATAACTTCTACTTGAAATCACAGAGCTGTTGATATGATCATTGCCTATTTAATATCACTGCCATAAAATTCCAAGAATTTTATCAAAGTAGCTAGCTCTATGGAAGAATATGATGCAAGGAATATCTTGCTTTACCTTTCTTTGGCATTTAGCAATCTGGCTCTAACCTATCTTTCCAGGCTGAATACTCATTACTCCCCCTCATATACTCTACACTCCAAGCAAATTGGACTCCTTGCTATTCCCCACATACAGTCAGTTCCCTCTTCTGCCCCCATGCCTCTGCTCACAGCTAGTATTTTCTCCCTCCTAACCTCTGCCCCCTGAAACCCCTGGCTCCCTTTGGGGCTCATCTCAAGTATCATCTCCTTGAAGAGACTTTTTCTGATTTCCTCATTTGTTAGTACCCTTTCCAATAACTGTGCACTTCTTTTGTATGTATCAAGTAACTGCTTAACTGGGAACACATGGCACCTTTCTAGTAGAATGTAAGCTCCTTTAGGGCAGGGGCTGTGGGTATCTTTTGTATTTGTATCTCCAGTATCTAGGCAGTGCCAGACACTTTGTAGGCACTTAATAAATACTTGTGAATTGATTGATTTTTACTGGTTCTTCCAATGAATCTACTTCTTCCCTCTGGTGCCCTCACTACCATGGAAGGAGAACTATCGCACCCTGCTTTGGAAGGAGAAGCTTATCCAGTCCCTATTCCTCCTGCAACAGTCAGCTCCCACAGCCCACAAAAGTGAAGGAGATATGCTCCTTCCTGCATGTCTCTAAATACTAGGCCCGCCAAAGGAACATCTCATCAAATACGCAAAACCTGCACTTTCCAAATTCAATATATTAAGGATTCCCCAGGCATCAGTAGGGATAAATGAAGCCAAGTGCTTTTTGTAATATGATATTGATTAGTCCAGCCTATGTATGGACAGTGGTAAGGACTTGGCTTGTAGTCTCTACCTTGTGCATTCTGGGAGACACCAGTCCTTAGAGGGCGACAGTTTCATGGCACAAAATAGGTTGGTTCTCTTTTTGTCCTTGTTAGTCATCACCAAAAACACAGTAGAAGCTACTGACAAATTGTATCCAGACTGGAGAAGCCAAGGATAAAGACAGTATAAAAGAGATTATGAGCAAATGGACCTAACTTCTCTTGGAATTTAGCATCCATAACTCTTCATTGTGAGGTATGATGTAAACAATATTCCCAGGCCATAGTGCTTCTGGTGAAATCTGCATTCTTGTCACTGTCAAGATGGAGTACCCCCCAGGAAAGGAGATGTGCCAGAAATACCAAGATGTATTAGGCTGGACTGTCTCTTCTTCAGTTTTGGAGATACCCCTCATCAGGTCACAAGGAGTTTGCAAAAGATAAACGGGCATGGTGGTGCTTCAGAAAGAGACAAAGGTATCAGCACCTACTACTGACCAAAGTGATTGGATTTCACATCTTCAAATTCCTCAAGATGAAGACCAAGAAATTGTGGTTGCATTGCCTTTTAATCCAACCTGATAATGACAGGTGGATGAGGTTTCTGGAGAATGCTGTGAGTCCAACTTCAACCATAACTGTTACCAGAGCTGAAAATTTGGTGCCACTTTGGATATACATAGCTCCAGAGGGGCTGGCACATATTATCTTTAAGACAGCATGCAACGAGATTAAGGAGGTGAAAGATGACATGCATGTTGTAGGAGACATTTTTCCATATCAGCAAACCTTCAGCCATGTTCACCAACTCATTCTTGAGTTCAAAAGTGATCTTTCTAAGATCAAGAGCTGCTCCTCCAAGTTCAAAAGAGCACTTGGTCAGAGGTCCATTCATTCACTTGTTCATTCATTCATTCATCCATCCATCCATTTCAATGAGCAAGTAGCTACTGCATGCTAGACACTAAGAATACAAAAGTAAAACAAATTAGTGTGTCCTCAAAAAGCTTACATTCTTAGGGGGGAGGGGAAGATGGAGGAAGAGGAGATCCGAAGAGTCCAGTGCACAGTATGAGGCTTGAATTTAATTGAGAAGTGCCTAAAACTATTGAGACTTTTAGGGAAGGGTACACTGAAAATGCCTAGGAAATAAGAATAAATGCAAAAAATCCATGTCTCATATTCTACACTCCTTATTACAAATTAAATGAGCAGGATTTTATCCTTAGAATTGGAGGGAAGACAAAGATGAGTAAAGCATGAGTCCTTCTTACGTGTTAATTGGCAAGGCAAGGCAAGGTATTTGTTCAAAATTATATTATACTATACGAGGTAGCAAGGAATAGTGGATGGAGAGCCGAAATCAAAGTAAGAAAGACCTGGATCAGGGTGGCTAGGTAGCACAATGAATAGAGCACTGGCCCTGGAGTCAGGAGGACCTGAGTTAAAATCCAGGCTCAGACACTTAACACAAAAACTAATCATGTGACCTTAGGCAAGTAACTTAACCCTAATTGCCCTCCCAAAAAAAGGAAAAAAAGAGAAAGACCAGGATTCAAGTCCTACCTTTGTTTGGCACATACTAACTTTTTGATTCAGTTGAGTCATTTCACTTTTAGGGCCCCCCCTAAGTTGAAAAATAGGTGTGCAATCTGAATTGGTAAAGGGAATTTCCTCACTGGGAGTTCCCCATACCAATGAAATCAAAGGTCCAGTCCAAAGGTAGGTATATGATAGACAGACAGATAGACAGACAGACAGACAGACAGACAGACAGACAGATAGATAGATAGATGGATGAATGAGCGAGATGGTTGAATGAACAAAGATAGATAAATAGATGAATGGATGGGAGATAGCTGGTTGGATGGATGGACATAGATGGATAGACAGACAGACATATACCATTAATTCCACAAACATATTTTCAATGTTCCTGTCATCTCTCTCTATATCTGATGCTATTTCCAGTATGCCACAATCAAGGCAAAGATTCTCTTAGTATTTCCTTTGTATTCTGCCCATTGGTAGTAAGGGTGAGTGGCACAGAGAGGGAGAGGGATCCATTTCATCTTTATCTCCTCAAAGACTGATCACATCAGTTGGGACGTTGGTGTTCCTACTCACTACTGGAAATTCAGAGTGCTGGTTTCATACAACATCTTCATTAGAGGCTTTAATTGTGCTTTGACACAGCTCTGACGGCTGCAGCAGGATCTATCCTGCTATTTACTGTTGCAGATTTTTTTTCCCAACAACATTAAATCCCGACAATTGTGTGCTTCTATTCTGGGTGCCTAGATTGGGTGCAGATGGTAAAAGCAGGCCTGCCAGAAAAGCTGCCTGACTTGTCACAACAGTTAGCCAACGAGTGGTTCTGTTTTGTTTTGTTTGGGGTTTTTGTGTGTGCGTGTGTGCATTGCAGGGCTGTTATCTGCAGGGAAGCAATTGTCCTAGCTGGAAAGAAGAGCCGTTTGGCAGGAAAGGGACCTGTACTCTGTGGAGAGGCTGGTGTGTTTCTAGTACACAGGACAATTGTGTCACCGTGGGAAAAATGACTTGTAGGAATGAAACTGAGTTAAAGTCGAGTGGCTAAAATGTCATCCTGGGGCAGGCTGGTGTTTTGCAAGATCTAGTGAAAGGAAACAGCACCAACCAACACCTTAAAAAGCAAACAGACCTGGATATGACTCTTCCTGCAGGTGAAGAAATAAATAAAAGGAGATGAGGAGCTCTTTTGGGGGGAAAGATGAACCACATTCATAGGAACCTTAAGTTCTAAATCCCAAGTGAGCAGAATTTGAAACAAACTCTTACAAGTGGAAATAAGAAATAACTTGATCCACCCCAAGGGGACCATGGCCTCTTTACAACCAACCAATATTTATTAGAAGTAGTGTGGTAGTATAGCTCAAGAACTGGGTTGGAATTCAATTTAAATTCAGTTCAAACAAGAGTTGGAAACTTAAATTTGAATCCTACCTTACACCATCATCATGGGCAAGCCTCTAAACCCCCAGAGCCTCAGATTTCTGCTTGTATTATTACACCCAGTTTTATAACATTTAATAATACTTGCACAGTGGCCTCATGTAAGGCCAACACATTGTAAACCTCAAAGTGCTATATAAATGTGATTTGGTATCATTTATTAAGCACCTGCTATGTACCCTTAGCACAGTGCCTGGCACATAGTAGGTACTTAGTCAATGTTTGCTGGATTGAATTGAATTACCCAGCTTGGTGCTAATAACTGCTAAAAAGTAGAGCAAGGTACAGTCCCAGACCTCAGGGAGTTCTGTGCCTTGCCTGAGGCAACATGACTGTCACATTCATGGTACAATGAATTTGGGTTCAGAAGACCTCTGTTCAGATCCTCACCTTTCCTACTACCTGCATGATCTGGGGAAATTCAGTTCCTCTTTTCTGGGCCTCAGTTTCTTCATTTATAAAATGAGCAAGGGTTGGATTAGATGACCTCAAAGGCTCCTTCCAGCTCTAATCTATGGTTCTATGACATAATAGGGGCAGCTATATAACACCATGGATAGAGTGCCAAGCCTGGAGTTAGGGCTCATGTTCCTAAATTCATATCTGGCCTCAGACACTTACTAGCTGTGTGACCTTGGACAAGTCATTTAATCCTGTTTGTCTCAGTTTCCTCATTTGCAAAATGAGCTGGAGAAGAAAATGACAAACCACTCCAGCATCTTTGCCAAGAAAACCCCAAACAGGGTCACAAAGAGTCAGACATGACTGAAAATGACTCAACAACAACAACAAATGACATCATAATTCAGTACTTGCTCAAGAGAATGATCTTGACTGGAAATGCTACAGAAATTCAGGGAAGAGAAAGATGAAGGTTAGGGTGGAACACTGGGAAATGCTTGCTGGAAGAGGTGAAACTCAAAGGCTGGGTACAACTTGGATAGATAGAGAATGGGTAAGAAGGCAAGGAGAATTCTGAGCAAGAAGAACATGAATAGGGGAGCTGAGGAGGGAGACCTTTACAGCTGGGAACTCAAAGGGCAATTTAACCATAAGGATGAGGGAAAGCTAACCTGGCCTGGGCAAAGTAACTTAGAAACCCAAATGTGCCTCTGTGTTTCTGCCTCCTCCACCAAATCAATAAAGCCATGTTTAAGGGGATTTAAAGAGGGGAAGAGGGAAAAGAAAGCAGTAATCCCAGATGACTCTCCGGGAGGGAGAGAGGAGAGGGAGCAGGAGGAAATTTCAGCTATGTAAAAACAGTAGATCTTAGTACAAATGTATTTTTTTCTCAAAAGAAAATAATAGTACCTCTAGCATCAGGCTTCTGGTCCCCTTGCCTCATCCATTACTTTTCTCTCTTCTCCCACAGCAGACAAAAGGTGCTAGTTATCACAGAGCTCCTCAACTAATGACTGGGGCAGAAGCTGCCCCACTCTGTGCCTGGAACAGAGGCCACTACAAGCCCTCCAGATGATGCATCTGGGGCTAGATTTTGTTTATTGCTGGCCACGTAAAAGTTAATGTGGATATAATATTTCAAACATTTTAAAAATCAATTTCCCAGGTGGGTTGATGAATAACTGTATCTGCATTAGAGACTAATGTAACAAAAAAAGTACACAAGGTAATAATTCATAATGCATTATATTCTACAGAGTCATATTTTAATGCATGACATATCCTGGGCAGCTCCTCAGTGCTAATTTTATTTAATGAGCACATGTTATAGAATTTTCAGAGCAGTGTCCCTGGGCAATTAAAATGTGTTAACCTTTTCAGTTAAAATGTGTTTCTAAAGGAAACTCTCCAGTGTAAAATAGAAAGACATATACAGACTTGTAGTTGCAATAGAAAGCTGGGCTGTCATAAGAAGAGTGACTGTGTTTTTTGCTCCATGCCTCACGACCTGGCCCTCTGGTCCCAGGCTGATTCAATGATTCTTCCACAGATCTCAATCACAGTCCTCCCTAGCAGGTTTTGCACACCCCCCTTTCCTAGCTTGCCTCACTGAGTTGAGATTTTGGAGGTGGAAGGGAGATTAGAGATCATCTACCCCACCTTGCTCACTCTACTATGATAAAGGAAACTGAAGTCCAAAGAAGCACTTGTTCTAAGCAATATAGCAAAGTAGTATCAGGGGCAAGACTACCACCCGGATATTCCACCACTAGTCCAATTTGTCTTTGTGAGGATAGGGTTTTTGCTTACTAGGCATTGGAAATGTCACCTCCTTTCTCATATATAACATCAGGCTTCATTTTAACAGTGAGAACTTTGGCAAGGCATTGTATCTGTTTCCCTATCTGAAAAATGGATGCTATGTCTAGCACTATAGAGTAGGCTAAGAGGGCATTAATGTCTCGTGTGGAATAAAATACTTAGTATCCATAGAGAAACTAAATCCTGAATCATAGAATCTCAGGGTTGGAGGGGACTGCCAATTTATCCATATAATCTTACAATCTGTTTTATAATCCAACTTGTACCTAAACACAAATTCTGTATACAATATATATAGGAAGAGAAGGAAGGAGAACTCATTACCTTCTGAGGCAGCCCATTACACTTAGAGGTAGCTCTAGGTAGCATTCTGGAACCAGCTCAAAACAGCAAGCCCACTGCTTAATTTTTATTGTTAGCATTTACACCTTGGAAATCACCAAATGCTGCAAATCAGGGCTTAATTTATTGTTTGGTTGCTTGCATAGACTTAAGGAAATAACAAAAAATGTCAATAAGCAAGACTGAAAAGCAGGTTAAGCTTAAAAGTGTGTACAGTTTTAAAAGCATATACATTCCACCCTGCCCCCACCACCACCACCAAAACTGGTTGTCAAACATTCAGAGCCCTGTACTGTAGCTCTGAGAAGGAAGCCTCTTTTTTTCTTTTTCTCACACTTAAATCTGCCTCTCAGCAGTTTCCGCCCATTGCAAATTTAACTGATCTAGGCCTCAGGTTGGATTAAAAATGACTATTACAGTCTCTTCCAAATCCAATCTAGGATCCAATGAACTCAGTTCTGCCCCCTGTAGAAAAAGAGAATAAATGTCTTCTCTCTTCCACATGACAGCCCTTCAAATACCAGAATAAAACTGTGTTCCCTTTTAGTTTTCTCCTCCAGTTCCAGTCCTCTCTCATGGCATGACCTTCTGGCCCTTCATCCATCAATCAGTCAATCAACAAGTATTTGTTTATTAAGGATCACTGTGCTAGGCGCTGGGAATACAAGTAAAAGGAATGAAATAATACCTACTTGCAAGGAACTTCCAATCTAATATAAAGTAAATATTGAAGTATACTGTATACAGAATAAATATAAAAAATACAAATACAATGTAGTTAAATGCAAGGTGATTTTGGGGAGTGAGCAGTAGCAGTTGATGGGGGGAGTCAGAAAAAGATTTATGGAGAATCAGAAAAAGGTAGCACTTCAGCTGTGTTTTAAATGAAAGCAGGACTCTGTGAGGTGTTGGTAAAGAAGGGGCTATGTCCCAGGAATATGTAATCAACTGTGCAAAGGGTGGGAGATGGGAGATGGGAGATGGAGTGCCATTTTGAGGAACAGAGAGAAGACCAGTTTGGCTAGATCACAGATTTCAGAAAGGTGAATAATGTCCAATAAGGCTGGGACAATAGATATGGACCATATTGTCTGGGGCTTTGAAATATAAACTGAGGATTTTCTGTTTTATCCTAGAGGCATAAGGACCATCCAGGTTAGCTAGCTAGTTAATATTTATATAACATCTACCATATGCTAGGCTCTGTGCTAAGCGCTTTGCAATTATTATCTCATTTGATCCTAAAAGCAACCCTGGAAGGAAGGTCACTTTTTTCTGGAAGCTCTCCAAATTAGCAGTGTGATTCCTAAAATGTGGTGCCCAGAGCTGAATATACATGGTCTGGTAGAAGAGAGTAGAGTGGGCATCTCACCTCCCTCATTCTAAAATGTCTTTCTCAGTCCTTGCTGTCTCCTAAACTCCATATACAGCTTCATTAAATCCTTTGCTCTGGGCACCATCTTCCATTTTATGCAATCTTATTAGATTCAATCCCATATTCTACCTTAAAGATATCTTTGTTCATTATTCTACCATCCAGTTGTATTAGCCATCCATCCTGTCTTTGTTCCATCTGAAGATTTGATAATTTCACCCTTTTCCAAGTTCTTGATACAAAGATTCAACAGAAAAACACGAATGATGTTCATGGTTCACTCCACTAATGATTTTCTTGATATTAAACCATTCACGAGTAATCTTTTTTTTTTTGGGGGGGGGGGAAGGAGGGCAGGGCAATTGGGGTTAAGTGACTTGCCCGAGGTCACATGGCTAGTAAGTGTGTCAGTGTCTGAGGCTGGATTTGAACTCAGGTCCTCCTGACTCCAGGGCGGGTGCTCTATTCACTGCACCACCTAGCCACCCCAATGAGTAAGCTTTTGATTGGCCATTCAACCAGTTTTTCATCCCCTAACTATAGCCCATATCTCTACATCTTGCCCACCAGATTAATGGGAGAGTTGTCAAATGCTTTGCCAAAATCTACATATACATTATCAACATCATTCTCTATAAGCTACCAGTCTAGTAACAATCAGAAAAGATAATGAGCATCCCAAGGAAGAGGTAATGAATGATACATCCTTCCTTCTTCAGGGCAAAGAGGTGGGGGATAACTAGGTCAGAATTCTGTTTATGTTATCAGACATGGTATCTGAATCTGATGCTTTTGCTTAATTGATTTTCTTTGTTACAAGGGAGGTTTCAATCTGGAAGTGGAGGATGGGGAATTACGATGCCATGAACACAAAACAAAAAGTAAAATATGCAAGTAAAGGAAATGAGGTTAGTCTGGCAACCCTCTACATCAGAATGAGATAAAATTGGTGAGGAATACCAAGGACAACCTAAGGAGTTCTTAAAGCTACATCATGAAAAAGAAGAGCACCAAAAATAAGGAGGAAAGGATCACAGCTTGGGGAGACGAGAGGATGATAACTGACTATGGTAGAACAACTCAAGTCTTACTTTACTACTTATTTCTCTGCAAAGGAGAATCATGTTTGTATTGGAAAGGGGAGAATGGCATAATCTACTGATGATTAAGTCACACTGGTTCTTTCTGATTACTACTTCCCCTTCTAGACATTCACTTACTATCCTTTAATAATACATTCCAGAGGGCGGCTAGGTGGTGCAGTGAATAGAGCACTAGCCCTGGAGTCAGGAGGACCTGAGTTCAAATCCAGCCTCAGACACTAAACACCTACTAGCTATCTGACCTTGGGCAAGTCACTTAACCCCAATTGTACTACCTTCTGCCCTCCAAAAAGCAAAGAAAAAAATAATATATTCCAGAATTTTGCCTGGAATCAAGGTCCAATTCATTGTCCTATAGTTTGCAGACTCTTTCCTCTTCCCTTTTTTCGAACATAAGGACATTTGCCCCTCTACTGCTTCTATTCTCCCCCATCTTTCAAGATCATTGATAGTAGCTTAGCAATTGTAGCCACCAGTTTGTTTATTACTTCAGGATGTAGTTCATCTGAGCCTGTTGAATTGAACTCACCAGAGGAAGCAAAGTGCTATCTTAATAATCACCCTACTCAACTTGAGCATCAGTAAAACTGATCAATACATGTGGAGTGCTATACGCAATACTCTACATCCCTGAAACCCCACCCCTCACCCCACCAATGCAAAGGAGAAGGGGGGAAAGTGGCTAATTAGATCTCTTCTCTGAGGCCAAACTTGTTCTTTATAATTTTGCAATGTTCATTTCCAATTCTTTTGTAGTGTTTCTTTCCATTTACATTATTGTTATAATCATTATATAGATTGTTCCTTTGGCTCTGCTTACTTCATTTAGCATCAATTCATATAAAATCTTCCCATGCTTCTCAGTATTTATAATATTCATTGTTTATCATAATATAGCAATATTTCATTGCATTCATATACCATAATTTGTCTGGCCATTTTCCAACTGATAGGCATCTACTTTGCTTCCAATTCTCTAACTACCACAAAAAAATGCTGCCAACATATTTTGGTGTCTATGGAGTCCTACTTTTTATCAATGCTTCCTTAGAGTATACACCCAGCAGTAGAATCTCTGGAGCAAGGGATAAGGAAATTTTAGTCACTCTATTTGCATAATACCAAATTGCTTTTCAGAATAGTTGTACTAATTCACAATTCCACCAACAAAGAATTAGTGTGCATTTCTTTCCACAGTCTTTCTAATGTTGATTATTCCCATATTTTGTCCTCTTTGCCAATCTACTAGGTAAGAAGTGAATCTGAAGGCTTATTTTGATTTGCATTTTTCTTATTGGTGAACTGGAGCATTCTTTTGTTATTGTTAATAGTTTTTAATTCCTTTCAAAACTCTTCATATCCTTCAGCCATTTATCTGTTGGAAAATGGCTTTTGGTCTTTTGTATATTTCTGTCAGATTTTTATATCCCTTAGATATCAAACACTTATCCAAAAAAATGTGATACAAAGATGGTTTACCACTTGGACCACCCCCCTTTTTATCCTAGATGTATTCATTTTGTTTGTGTAAAAGCTTTTCAGTCCCACATAATCAAAATTATCTATCTTATCTTTTTTACTTTCTCTGTCCCTTGCTTGGTTAGGAATTACACTTTTGTCCATAGCAGTGAAAGAAATATGAACTATTTCTTTTCTTCTGTGTTATTAAATGACTTTTAATATTCAGGTTGTATATCCATTTTTAATTTCTAATGGAATATATAGTATAAGATGTTGTATAAACCTAATTCCTGCTAGACTGCTTTCTAGTTTTCCCAGCATTTCTTATCCTATCAGGGAGTTATTTCCTAAGGAATGAATGTTTTCAGGCTTATCAAAACCTGGGTTGAGTTCCATTATTCTGATTCTTTCTAGGTTAGTTTGTTCTATTGATTGGATTTTGTATTTTTAACACATACCAAAAGATTTGGAAGATTGCTGCTTTGTAATAGAGTATGAAATATGGAAGTGCTATTCCTCCTTTATTCCCATCATTTTTAATTATTTCTCTCAATATTCTAGAACTTTTATTCCTCCGAATGAATTGTTATTATTTTATTGAGTTCTATAAAATATCCCTTTGATAGTTTGATGTCATAGCATTAAAACTATAAATTTAACTCTTCTAAATCAGAAAGTGAGTCAACTAGCATTTACTAAGGGCCTGTTCTATGCCAGGGGCTGTGCTAAGTACTGAAAATATGGGAAAAAATCAAAATAAAAAAACAGGCCCTGCTTTCAAAGAGCTCACAGTTTAATGGGAAGACAACATGCAAACATATATGTGTGTATATATCTATATATCTAT
The DNA here is from genome assembly GCA_011680675.1 of Gymnobelideus leadbeateri. Lineage (NCBI taxonomy): Eukaryota > Metazoa > Chordata > Mammalia > Diprotodontia > Petauridae > Gymnobelideus > Gymnobelideus leadbeateri. The sequence continues at coordinate 35,936 of WOXC01010487.1, forward strand.
ATGTGTGTATACATATATAATATATATGATAAATTGGGGGTTATCTAAGAAGGAAGGCACTAAGATTAAGGAGGATGGGGGAAAGGCTTCTTGAAGATACTGACCCCAGACATGGAAAAAGCAGAAATGAGAAGAAAGGGCATTCAAGATAGGAGGGACAGTCAGTGAAAGTGGTCCAAGTTGGGAGATAGAGTGTCATGTTAAGGACAGGAAGGAGGTCAGTGTCACTGGATCACAGCATCAGGATATGGTGTAAGAAGACTGGAAAGGTAGGAAGGGGCGAGATTATTAAGGGTTTTCAATGTCAAACAAAGGATTTTATGTTTGTCCTGGAGGTGCTGATATGGTCAGATTTGTACTTCAGGAAGATCGAAGTGGTAGCTCTGAGTGGAGGATGGAGGGGAGGGTGGAGAGACTTGAAGCAGGTAGATCCCCCAGCAAGGTTATTGCAATAGGGCAGGCATGAAGTGATGAGGGCCTGCACTATGCTGGTGACTGTGGCAGAGGAGAGAAGTTGGCATGTGCCAAAGCCATTAAGAAGAGAGAAATGATAGGACTTAGTTACTGATTGGCTATGGAAGGTGAAAGTGAGGAGTCAAGGATAACTCCCAGATTGTCAGCCTTGGTGACTGGGAGAAATGTGGTTCCCTGAAAATAATAGGGAAGTTAATAAAAGGGGAGGCTTTGGAGGAAAAGATGAATTCAATTCTTTTCAAATATATCTGTTAGTCAATTAATTCAAATTTTCCTCTTTGCATTAGGGATACTGGTTCACTTTGCTTTTACATTTGTGGGTCTGAGGCTGTGAGTTTTACCAGAGGGTATTTTTTCTGAACTTCTGTATTTCCTTGCCATAGCTACTTTCTGTGTTATTTAATATAATGGATAAACATGGGTGCCTTTTCTCTTCCTTTACAGCGTGAATCCCTTTTGATAAATTTGCAAGACTCCAGACAGAAACATTTTACTACCCCTGATTTGGTGTACCCCATCCCTGGCCCAAAACTTCTCATCCCTCTATTTTAAGCATGGTTAACAAAGCCAAATTCCATTCTGATCCACCATCTCCTTAAGCAGCTGTTCACTTGCCAAATCTACTTTTCTCTCTCAAAGCCTTTGCCTTCCATCTGCAGTGGTGATGAAAACCCCACCTGTACTCCAGAATTTTTCAGCTTCTTACCCATAATCATAATCCTTAGAAATACTTTCTAGATTTCTTCTGGCAATATCATTTGCACCCATAGGAATCACCAGAAGTGGGTGGTGGCATTATAGCAAAATGATAAATTTAACTTTTATACATCAGCCAGTATCTTAATTTCTCCATCCTCTCCCAGATTTGCCCAAGAAAGACAGCAAAGTTCACTACTATTAATGTCATGTCAACACATAGCCATCCCAGTATGCAGTAGGGTACCACTGCTCACCCCTTCTTCCTCTGACCCTGGTGGAGGGTCTCTTTCACCTGGTGACACAGGCAATGATCCATTATTCCTCTGAGCAAATCAGCTGCTTTCTCCTCTATCATATATATGTTACACATACACACACACACACACACACACACACACACACACACACACGTATATATATGTTACTTCACTCCAAAGGTTCAGGGTTTCTTTTCCCCCTTCCTCCTCTGCCCACACAGTTTCATGCTCTAATCACATGGCTCAGATCATGATTCTTCTTCCCCTCTTCACAGACTTTTTCTTTTTTGTCATTTCATGGAAGCCCTTCTTCTATCATTTTTAAAGGAACACTTTCCTCTCCCTGAAAATCTGAAGAGTAGGTGGTCATTCCTTTAGCTCCTCCCCATTCTCCTAGAAAAGAAGCCAGTTGGCATTTGAGCACAGACAGAAGTTCTTTGGCTACAGAGGAAACAGAAAAAAACCTTGCACTCTATTCTGGTCACTACCACGTTCTCCTTGCTTTCCCTGCATTGCTATTCTCTGACATTCTTGCCCATAGCTTTTAAGTCCAGTTCCCCTGGAGAACAATCAAATAAAAGATACTTAGTTTAGATAAAAGGCCATCTCTGCAACTACCTGGCACATATAATAATTAATAATATATAAATAATTAAATTCAACAGCTAGGTGGCTCAGTGGATAGAGCCTGGAGTCCAGAAGACCTGAGTTCAAATCTATCCTTAGATACTAGCCATGTGACCCCGAGGAAGTCACCTAATCTGTATTTTTCTCAGTTTCCTCATCTATAAAATGAAGATAATAATAGCATCTACCTCCCAGCATTATTGTGAGGATCAAATGAGGTAATAATTGTGAAGGGCTTATTGCAGTGCCTGGTACATAGTAAGCACCATGTGAATGCAAGCTATTATTATTAATTCAGCAAACATTTATTAAGCACCAGCTATGTGCTAGGCACTAGAGATACAATACAACACAGGCCTTGTCCTCAGGGAGTTCTTTAATAAAAAGGTGTTGGGCGGGGGGAGAAATTAAACATAGACATTAAAAATTATCTGTGAGAGAATGTGACAACTGCTAGGGAGAAGTCCAGGAAAAGTGTCATAAAAGTGTCATGGACAATGTGGGGAAGGAGAGGTCATTTCCATGGGGGGGGGGTGATGTTGAAGGATTCGGGTGACGGCAGCTGAGCTGGGCTTAGAAGGAAGAGGTGAGGGCAGCTCATTTCAGGTCTGGAGGATGATGAGAGCAAAGGTGCAAAGAAAGGGGGAAGGAAAGATGGAGGGCAGACAAATTTGACTGGGCCATAAAGAATTCTGGGAGATAAGGATGAAAAGGTATGCTAAAGCCAGACTGAAGATGGCTTTGAATGCCAGGGTTAGAAGTTTTTACTTTATTTAGTAAGCAACATGAAGTTACTGAAGATTTTTAAGAAGAGTTGACATGAAAAATTTAGGTACCCATCGCCCTTCCTCTGAACTACTGCAATCACTTCCTAATTTATTTCCCTGTCTCCAGTTTCTCTCTGTTCCAGTCCAGCCTCTACATAGAGATTTTCTTAAAACACAGTTACTCCACAGTGGCTCCCTATTACCTTAGAATAAAATACAGAAGGGGGCGGCTAGGTGTCACAGTGAATACAGCACCGACCCTGGAGTCAAGAGGACCTGAGTTGAAATCCAGCCTCAGACACTTAACACAAAAACTCGCTGTATGACCTTGGGCAAGTCATTTAACCCCAATTGCCCTCCAAAAGGCAAATAAAATAAAATACAGACACCTTACTAATAAGACCCTCTGAGAGTAGAACCTAAGGGCAAGACAAAGAAGGTTTATGGTTGGGCTGAAGCCAAACTGGCAGACAGAAGATCTGAGTTCTAGTCCTGGTCTTGACCTTAACAACATTGGGCAAGTCCCTTCTTATCACCAGATTGCAATTTCTTCCTCTGCAACATGAGCCAGCTGAGCCTGGTGCTTTCAATGTCCCTCCTAGTTCTTACATTCTGTGTTCTTTACTAATTGTGAATTTATAAAGCTAATAGGACAGGCATCCCTCAGTCTTAAGACTACAAGTTCATACCTGCCACTGGGTCCCCCTATTTTCATGGTCCCTTCTATAGTGCCCAATGCCCAGGGAGACCTGATCAATATTTGCTGATGATGATAATGATGATGGTGATGATGATGATGCAATCAGCTTGCTTGGGCTGAGAAAATAGCCTGTTTACCATTTTCATTAAGCAACACCATTAAGAGATCATTATGGGGCAAGAGCTCATTAAGAAAGAAATAGGAATTGGGAAGAGAATTAGTGGCAAAGTTTGCCACATTAAAAAGCCATTGTAAAAGTTAAATACTAAAAAATTTACCAATCTTTTTATATCCCTCCCCTTAAAATGACCTAGGGAATTCAGGGGGTGGGGAGGGAGGGAAGAGTCCTCAAGATCTAACCAGCCATGACTTTCCCCAAGAGTGGTCCATCTCCTTTATCATTTATCACTTATCATGTTCATCTGTCCTATAGCAGTCAACTTCATTATCAAATATCAATTACTAAGCATCTGCCAAGTGAAGGATATTTGTTCTGGATTGGGGGATGACAGGGATTCAATAGCAAATATGACTGTGGTCCTCAAGACACTCCTGGTGCATCTCAGAGAAGAAACTATAAAGAGATAATGAATTAATCTTGTTCAGGACTGTTTGCAATGGGAGAGACTGGTTAGAAGACGATGGCTTTTGTCCAGATAGAAGGTGATAAGGGCCTAGAATGGATGAGGACTGTGATTATTGGGGGAAGGGGTGGAGTGTAAGAGAAGTGGAAAGTCTAAAGGTGAGCATTTCCTTCCCATCTCCCCCGTGGAAATATGACCCTGTCTGGTACTCAGACACTGAGACTTTGATTTTTATGCCTATATGGGGAAACTAGAGAACATGAGGGGGCCCACAAGCACATCAGCAGGACTGAGTACCACTGAGGTGATGTCACAAAGAGTCAGGAAAGGACAGTGTGACCTGAGAGCCAAGAAGGTTCCTCCACTGCCCAGCCTGGGGAAATAACAGTGATTGATAGAAAAACGAGTCTTCGAAATGCAGCATTGTCCAGCTTATAGGAAGGAGGTTGTACCCAGGCCTAGGAAAGCATGGAGGGCAGATAAAGAACTCATTCACAACTCTGAAATCTCACTTTTATCCCCTGCTCTACTTTTCTCCCAAATATTTCCCTAATTCCTTTAAAAACCCATTTCACTAATTGCTCCTAGTTTTTGCCCTAGTTAATGGTATATGTTAATTCTGTGGTGGAAATTAATTCTGCCCAAATTCTGTTAGTGCTCATTTGTTCCTTCTCTAACTCCTCTTGTACAAATGTACATGAAAAGGCCTTAATTAAAATATCAACAAGGGTTGACAGAAGGAGAATCCTCTATAGGCCCCATCTTCTAAACCTGGAGAGTACCAGCTGGTGCTGCACATACAGTAGCCCTTCCCACTGGGCAAGGTTCTGAGGTCCAAGTGGTCAGAGCCTAGGACACTTCAAGGCTCAAGGACTTAGGCCTGGGTCTGCAGTGCTTTAGTAAGAAAGATTCATTTCCATTCAGCTCCTAAAATCAATTGCTCCCCTCTCAAAAGTCCCTGGTCAGTTGTTAAGTGGTCCTGCATTTCCTGGCAGTTTTTGGATGAAGGAGGGCAGTATATGAAGGGGTGGGGAGGGGGAGGAAAAGAGACTGAGATCATTGGACTGGCTCAAGGATTTAGTGAGACTCACAATGTCCAGGTGTACCCACCTCCCAGTGCTTTGTTAAGTGCACCTAGGCTCATCCTCTGAAAAGCTGTCCACTCTAAAAAGAGAAAGGCTTCTAATCACTTGGCCTTCTTCCTATATGCTTTCCACCTTTGCTCTCTGGGCCATTTAGCAGCTCCAGAATAAAGCAGCCCCAGCAAAGAGATTCCTTCAGCTCAGCAGAAATACCTAGACTGCTGTCTCTCCTTCCATTGCCAAGTCCCCCAGTTGCCACTGCTTTAAAAGACTCGTGCCAGATGGTGGTAAGCAGGCCCCTAGACTGACTCTTCTCATCTGTGTCCCTCTCCTTTCTTTGCTGGTCACTCCCTGCTTCAGAAAACAGGGGTTTCCTTTGCCTTCAGCAAACAGTGAATGTAGCAGACTAGTCTGAGGACCTACACTGTTGGAAATCCATGTGGTATTAAAGGCTTCTGAAAGGTCACTGGATCACAGAATGTCAACATTGGAGGGAACCTCAGAGGCCATCTAGTGCAACCCGTACCTGCATAAAATCACTTTCACAACATTTCTGACAACTAAGCATCCATCCATACCCAGTGGGGCTGGGCGAGCTGACTACCTTAGAAGCAGCCCATCTTGCTTTTTGACAGCCTTGATTATTTAAAGTTTTTCTTTATGTGAAGTCAAAAATCTGCCTTTCTGCCACAGCTGGTTCTGCTTCCTGGGGCCCAGAAAAACGAACCCAGTCCTTGTTCCACAAAACAACCACCAGACTACAAATGCTCAGAGATAGTTATCCTATGTTCACCACCTCTCAGCTACTGTTTTCCCTGTCCAGTCTTGCCCAAATCTTCTTCCCTAGGCATTCCATCTGTCCTTATATGGCATGTTGTCTAGTCTCTTTTCTATCCTAGTCACTCTTCTTTGGATCCTGTGCTTAAAATTTGGTACCCAGAACTGAAAACAGTATTCCAGATGTGGTCTGGAACAGTACCCCAGATTTTGCCACAGGAGAGCTATTGCCTCCCTTAATTTGAATCCTGTCTTTCCTTATGTGGTCTACCATCACATGAGTCTTTATTTGGCCGCAATGTTGCAGCCTGTATTATACTAAAACTCCAGATCTTTCTCCTACAAACTATCATCTAAACATGCCTCTGCCATCTCCTCCTTGTGGTGTTGATTTTTTTAACCCAAATGTGAAATTTTGCATTTATCCCTATTTAGTTTAATTCTAGTCCTAGTTTTCTCATCATTTTTGCTTGTCAGCATCTTTTTAGGTCCCAACTCTGTATTCCGGTGGATTAGGCATCCCTCCCACATGCATTCCATCTGCAGATTTGACAGCGAATTCAATGTGTGTTTTTATCCAAGTCACTGATAAAACATATTGAGCACAAGGTCCAGAACAGATCCCTGGGGCCATCCCCTAAGGATGGTCAATATCAATTCACTTATGACTACTCTTGGGCTCCAGTCATTTACCTAATTCTGAGTTCACCCAACTGTTCTCTCTACCAGCTCATAACTCTCCACTTTGTATAACAAGGGAGACTTTTTCAAATACTTTGCTAAAAGCCTTACTTTGTACTTTATTTCCAATGCATATATTTAACATCCCATAATCAATAGGGACTTATTCAAATTGAACTTTGAAGAAATGTTGCTTTCAAATTTCTTCACATTGGCCCTTGTTGTTTATATTACAGTTATTTAAACTTTTCACTTTTTATCTCACTGTACCTAAAGCCTACAGTCCACCAGAAAAGCCCTTTGAATCCCAAATAGGTAACAAATGTCCCCTGCTCTAGAGGAACTTTGAGAGGCTTCAACTCTGCTCACCTTGGTGCTTCATATCAATCAGAGAAGTGATGCTTTCTATTCCTGGATAGGAGTGGACTACAGAACAAAATTATACCAAAGGATTAACCTTTAGATACCAAAGTATTCAAAAAATAAAGATACTAAACTCTTTTTCAGGTCTTCCATGTCAGCTTCCTTGTTTTGTTGAAGGTACATTTCAGTCCTCACATTTAAAAATTAAAAAACACTCATATTCTTAAAGATATCATTAGTCTTAGATTATTTGCCATTTTGAGTAAATGACCTCTGACCTCTGACCCTTTCCAGGAATAAAATCGTTCGTCATTAGATGTGCTTCAGTTAAAATCACCATTCTTGGTGCTTTAGGGGTAAGGCAGGGAGATCAATTAATACTGACTAGGCCTTGTTCCCTTTTAACACTAGTGGTAGTAGTAGTAGTAGTAGTAGTAGTAGTAGTAGTAGTAGTAGTAGTAGTAGTAGTAATAGTAGTAGTAATAGTAACAGTAGTAGCTGCTTTCAACATACTTACATTCCAACAGGAAAATGGTGTGTGTGTGTGTGTGTGTGTGTGTGTGTGTGTGTGTGTGTGGAGTTGTTTACTGTTTCCAACTCTCCCTGACCTCATTTGGGGCTTTCTTGGCAAAATTACTAGAGTGGTTAGCCATTTCCTTTTCTAGCTTATTTTGTAGATAAGGAAACTGAGGCAAATAGGATTAAGTGACTTACCCAGGGCCACAGAGCTAGTAAGTGTCTAAAGCAAGATTTTAACTCAGGTCTTTCCAATTCCCGACCCAGTGCTCTATCCACTATATTACCTAGCTACGCAGTATATATATACAAGTACAAAATACATACAAAACAACAGAGAGGGAGAAACAGAGACAAAGCGGAATCAGAGACAGAGACAGAAAAAGGAGACAGACAAACAGAAAGAGGAGACAGAGAGAGACTCCTAAGTGTGGGAATCAAGAAAGGTTTCATGCAGAATGTGTCACCTCAGCTCAGCTTTGAGAAATGTTGGGGATTTGAAGCGGTGAAGTAAGAAAGGAGCATCTACCTGATAAAGGGGACCACCTAGGCAACAGTTAATTAGAGCATGATGATAATGAGGCTGAGCCACCATTTAACTCTGTTTCTTGGCTATAAACTATGCCTCCAACCCAGCCAGGACTATTTCAAATGTAAGCCCTTGATTTCTTGGGATACTGGATGAGGGAGCTTGGATGACTGGCCCAGCACAAATACAGCTCCACCACTGAAAATAATAATTCAAAAGTGCTTATTCTCCTGACTGTGGGTCAATGCTGACCAGGAATATAAGTTCCATTTTATGTTCAAGAGAAGTTATTACTCTTAGAAGACTTCCTGATAGAGTTGTTCAAATTTCAGCTATTGCTGGACAGCTTTCAAAGGAAAGCTCCCAGTCAGAGGTTGCTTCAAGTGCTACATTTCTGTAGCCCCCAGGTCAAGGCTGGGGCTGCCCCACTTTTCACCCTTTGGGAGGCTGTTTTGACTTGCAAGAGCTTCTGTGTTTCAGCCTATGTTTTGTAATCTTGGAGATTAAGTGATAAAATTAATATCATTTGAACAGAGGAGGCTTTGATTTCTTTTACAACCATTAGTGAAATGGTGGTACTTGTTTAATATAATAAAATTAATCAGATAATGAGCCTTCAGAAGACTGGCCCTCACTATTCACATAGTCTAATTTTCCAGCCTAATAATGACAAATAAACCTCCTGCACACTCCAGTGGCATCCAAGATCCACTGCTGGAAAGATTAAATAGTTAAAGCCACAATTAAAAACCAGTGAAAGAATTTTAAGTGAACATGTTCACACAACAGCACCTGTCTCAACCATTCTACCACCTTTGATACTCTAGGAAGTACAAAACGTCTCTGTGCCCAGTTCTAAGAAAGGCTGAGTAGGGGGATTTCATTGTTCACCCCTGAAAGGCCTCTCCCTTCCCCCTACACACACTCCTTTCTCTCCCTCTTCCTCCTTCCTTTTTTCCTCCTCCTCCTTGTTTAAGAGGAAAAATCACTTAATAATAATTAGCATTATATAGCATTTTAAGGTTTGCAAAGTGCTTTACATGTGTTATTTTCATCTGAGCCTCCTAACAACACAGTGTTAGGTTCTATTATTATCCTGATTTTACAGATGAGAAAACTGAGGCTTAAAGAGTTTAAGAGACTTGCCCAGGATGGCACAGCTAATGGGTGGATGAGGCAGGATTTGAACTCGGGTCTCCCTGATTCCAAATTCAACACTGTACCCACTTGTACTGCTTTGCTGCCTATAAAAGCTACCTACTTAGAAAATCATGGGTAACAGAGACCTAAGAACTCAAGATACCCCATGATTGACACCCAGGTTAGTTTCAGTAGATGGCATAAGCATGATATTAATGATTATGGCATCTTGAGTGTCAGTAGCTAAGGATGACAGGGCAGCCCTGTGCTTAAGAACTTTATTTTGGCAGCTGTGTGAAAGATGAATTGGGACCAGGAGAGACTAGAAGCCCATTGACCAGTAAAGAGTCAATTGCAGTAGGCCAGGGGAGAAATGTTAAGGGTCTGAACTAGGATGGTGACCAGTGAGTTGAAAGAAAGGGATGGATGTGAAATACATGATTAGATATGGGGCGGGAGAGGGTATGGGGTGAGGGACAGTGAAGAGAAAGGGGTGAATACAAGAGGGCAAACCTGTATGACTAGAAGAATGACTATCAACAAAAATAGGGAAGTTTAGAACAACTAGATTTAGGCAAATCAATCAGCAAATGTTTATTAAGTGCAGCTATGGGTCCAGCTCTGTGCTAGGTAATATGAACACAAAGACAAACACAAAATACACACACACACAGACATACATATACATATATATATATATATATATAAATACATACATGCATACAAGTAAATAGAAAATAAGCACAGTAAAGACTGAGTAATTTGGGAACTAGAGGATTAGCAGCTGAAATGAAGAGTTTCTGTGAGGCAGAAGTGCAAAGGGAGTGCATTCCAAGCATAGGGGAAAGTCTGGGCAAATATGGGAGGTACAATGTCATATGTGAGGAACAAGTAGGTCAGTTTGACTGAACCACATGAAGGGAAATAATGTGCACTGATTCCAAAAAGATAAACTGGAGCCTGATTGTGAAGAGCTTTAAATGACAAAGAAATGAGTAGGGGAGCAGTAGGGAATGGCATGGTTAAACCCATGCTTTCAATATATCACTGCAGTCACTGTATAGAAGGGAGAGATTTCAGGTAGGGAGTCATCCCAGTTACATGGTTCCTGCAATCATCCAGAGAAGTATGGTGCCAAAACCATCACTTGTAGTGTGATTGGAAAGAGAGGGATGGATTGGAGTGATATGGAGGTAAAATTGACAAGACTTGACAACTGACTAGATGTGGGATGGTAAGAAGGAGTAAGGAATAGAGGATTACTCCAAGCTTGTGAATATGAGTGACTGAGAGGATGGTGTTACACTCAATAGAAATAGGGAAATTAGAAAAAAGAGGTGGGCTTAGGAAGAAAGACATGAATTTTGTTATATAAATGTTGAGTTTGCGATGCCTATGGGATCTCGAATCCAGTGGCAAATGTATAATTGGCAGTTAGTGGAGTAGGACTAGAGCTCACAGAGCAATTTGGGATGAAAATATTGATTTGGGAATCATCTACACAGAAATGATAATTGAACCTAAGGGAACTGATAAGATTATTGAGAGGTATAGAGAGAAGAGAAGGCTTAGGATGGAGCCTCAGAGAACACTGAAAGTTAAAAGACAAGTCGGAAGGTGAGCAAGTGAAGGAGACTAAGAAGGAACTATCAAACAGGAGAACCAAGAGTGCAGTCTCACAAAGCAAAGGAGGAGAGAATATCCAGGACGAGAGGGTCATAAAGAGGTTAAGAGGCATAAAGTTTGAGAAATGACCATCGGGTTTTGTGATACAAAGGTCATTGGAGAGAGTCATTTCAGTCAATTAATGGGGTATGAAATCAGATTGTATGGGGTTTAGAAGATAGCAGGAGAAGGGCATTGATAACAACAAATGTAGACAGCTGTTTCTAAGGAGTTTGACTGCAGAAGGAAAAAGAGACAACAGGATGCTAGCTTGAGGGGATGGCAAGGTTAAGTGAAGTTTTGGTTTTGGTTTTCTAAGGATGGAGAGATTTTGGTATATTTGTAGGCAAAAGGAAGGAAGCCAGTACATGAGGAGCAATTGACAATTTGAGAGAAGGAATGCTTTTCCTTAATAGGAAGAAGGATTATCTATTCAGAATCTGAGCAAAGGAGAGAAAATGTGAATGAAGGTACATAGAGGAGTATTCAAAGGTTCTATAGAGGAGAGAAGGGAACTGACAGTGGATGGTCTCTATTTTCTTAGTAAAGCAAAAAGTTACAATTTCTGTTGAGAGGATGAAGTCAGGGAGGACATAGGCAGGAACATAATGGAACCAGCTACTACCAGCCTGGGAGAGATTTTAAAATATTTATCATGAGCAGTTATACCTTAGAAGTTGGTGGGTGCTACAAATGGTGGCTTGGTTTATTATTTTGTTGACTACTTAGTTTAAAAAAGTGGTAGGGGAAATATTAACAATGCAGATCAAACTTAAAAGTGTGTCGTGGGTACTTTTATTTTGGGGGGAAAGAGCCAGTTGTTAAACCTTTACCAGCACACCCTTGGGTATAGGAGACTTGAGGATATCTACAGTGGAGAGTGCAATCAAATCAGTCAGTGGATAATAAAGAGATTGTCGTACCTGCAGAGAGATTTCAATTGAGATTAGATAACATAAACTCTTAGTTGACCTACTTGGCACAGTTGACTGACTTCCTCCTGCATCATTCAGCAACACGTGGGTAGAAGCAGAGAGGAAGTTGGTGGGGATAAAGCAAAGAAAAAAAGATTTGTGGGGAACTGTCCAGCTGCCACATACCTCAGGGAGAAGACAGCAGGGTAGGTGACTCAAAAAGACATTTGTGCAGTCTGGTTCTTCCATTTGCCTGAGGCATAAGTGGTAACAGGGTAAGGAAGCAAGGGATTCAAGGGTAGAAGATAATATCTATCTTAACTGACAAACAAGAAGGTAGTGATTTTGAAGGGAGGACAATGAGGTCAGAGCAGGATTGATGGACTAGTGATGGAGTGACTAAAGAGAGAATAGGGGGATACTGAAGGATAAATTACAGTCAAAGGATTGTCAGAGGTCTAGGTCATGAAGATAGAAGAATTATGAGTTATGTATAGGTCATGGAAGTTGAGGGGACATATAAACTGGGAGACCAAGTGTTTGAGGGAGTGTCAATATGGATACTGAAGTAATTAGATAAGAGGCAAGGGTTTAGTTGGAGATACAGACATAGTCAGGTACTGAACACTTTGAGAAAGGGTGGAGATAACTTGATATCAACCACAGGGAGCAGATGACTGCCTATATAGGGTAAACCTCAAAGGAAGAGTGATGATGGCAGAGAAAGGGTCTGGAAGTAACAGTGAGGACAGGATATGTCTTAGCTTCTTATGGGGAATGAGAGATGGTGGTGAAGGAGGCAATGTCTCTGAAACCCAGGATTTAGGGAAGGAGGCAGTAGGACTTTGCAGGCATAGCACTGAAAAGCATTTTTTGACTGGGGTTCTCAGCCTTAAAGCTCCTGTGATGGTGGAGGTCATCCCCTTAAATACCAGGCAAGAAGAGTAATTGATTTGGGCATCTGCATAAATGAATACACAGAGACTGAAAATATTCTGCCAATGGAGTCTGTACAATATTCAGGGGCTCAGATCCACTAGGATTCTAGGGTCTGGAACCTTCAGTTCCATTAGAATGTAAGCCCTTTGAGAGCAGGGATTATTGTTACTCTTTGTATATTTATCACCAATGCTTTGCATGTCACCTGGCACAAAAGAGGTACTTAATAGAGGGCTTATTGATTAATTCATTTATTGACAAAGAGGCATTGTGGAGGAGTGGTTAGGACTCAGAATCAGGAAGACTCTAACTCTAATCCTATATTATGACCTCTGGCAGTTCTGAATTGCTGCAGTGCTAGAATTCAGATTTTCTTGGAGTGGCTAATCTCCAGCACCTAGTGCTTGCTATTTGAATTTGGGGAAGCAAAAGGAAAGTTATCAATGAGGAACTGTCCAGCGCCTACACACTCCTGCTATAGAACACACAATGGGTGACTCAGCAAAACTTGCAGCAGCTTCTTCCATTTGCCTGAAATCTGTGGGATTTACTTATAGAGAAATATTTTTAAGGAAGAAGGTACCCTATTTCCTCTAATAGTTCTATCTTGGAAAATGTTTCTCTTTTGAAAAAAACACCCCAGAAAATAAATTATTTTTTGGGAAAGAGAGAGGAGAGATTGGGGTCTGGGGGTGGGGGGAAGGTAATTTACAGAGACAGAGACAGATGGCCTTGGAGTCCTTAAGACCTGGGTTCAAATACCACTTCAGATACTTATCGGATATGTGACCCTGGGCAAATTACTTAACTTTTATGTATCTGTCTTCTCCTCTGTAAAAGAGGGAGTTGGACTCTAAGGTACCTTCTGGTTCTAAATCTATAATACTTTGAAATATATAGTGTATGAATCACAATGTATATGTATACATAATGTATATGTGTAAAATTGTGTATATACTTATATCTGTATCATACTTTTTACATTTCAAATTCAACATTTTCTAAACACCAACTATGGAAAGAACAAATCTCTTTCACATACCTTATCTTATTTGATCCTAACAGCAGCCATGAAGGAGGAGTATTATAATTCTTATTTTACAAACAAGGAGTTGGAGACCCAGAAAGAGTCATTAATTTACCAAAAGTAACACAACTGGTCAGGTCTAGAACACAGAACCTAACTCTCACAGTCTCTTGAATGTCAGCCCAGGGCTCTTTCTAACTGTACCAAGTATTGTATTTTCTACATAATATTTTACTAAGTAAAGAACAAGTTCATTTTCCTGAATTCAAATCCAGCATCAGACACTTACTAGCTGTGTGACAGTGGGCAAGTCACTGAACCCTATTTGCCTCACTTTTCTCACCTGTAAAATGAGCTGGAGAAGGAAATGGCAATACTTTCAAGTATCTTGTCAAGAAAACCCAAAATGGGGTCATGAAGTCAGGCATTTCTGAAACAAGAATGAGCTATTCACATAAACTTCAATGATAATAATAATCATAGTTAACATTTGTATAATGCTCTAAGATTTGCAAAGTGCTTTCCACATATTATCACATTTGATCCCTACAATAGCTGTTGGAACTACGAGTTATTATTATTATCCTTACTTTACAGATAAGGAAACTGAGGGTTAATTGACTTGCCCAGGGTCAGTGGGTTAGTAAATGCCTAGTTACTATTTGAACTAAGGTTTTGTTTTCCTAGGCCTCCTCACTGCAAATGAGAATGGACAATGAATTCTGATAAGGACTTAAAAGGGGGAACTATAAGTTTAGTGACATTTTGATTTCTCTGATCTAATAAGCATTGAAAACTCATTAATATAAATCTAAATAGTCCCAAGATTAGTTCTGTGGATGGTTAATCAGAGTTAAGGTGTTGTCATCCTTAGCTTGGCCAGTCCCAAATCCCAAGCATAAAATACCTGTTCTCCATCCTGCATTTCATCTGCTGAGGTACCATTGCCCTGGCCTCTTATCTCCTGCTAGGTGACAGTTTTTTAATGCCTTTCATCTCAGACCTGAGCAGATCACTGTGTTTATTGGTCTTTTGGAAGTCTGAGCATTTTTTTAAATCTGGAATCACTAAGGGTGCAGGTACACTACAAGTAGTCTGCAAACAGTGCTTAAAGGCCCAAGTGAAGGTTCTCCAGCAGATATGGCCTTCAGCTCTTTCAGCCATAGGACAGATTGCCTTCTCATCTCTAGGAGCCATTTTTCATTTGTCACAAAAGCTTAAATAAAAATATGCTGTGCAGTACTGGGTAATGCTGTTGTCCTGAATGTGAATATATCTTCCTCTAAATGCTGTTTACAGAACCTTTCTAGTCTCACTACCCAAATAGAAAAGTATACAGCATGGCCCAAGAGAAAGAATACAGGCTCTGGATTCAGAGAGCTTTGGTTCAAATACAGTCTCTGGTGCTTATTACCAGGGTGTCCTTGGACAAGTCATTTAACTTCCCTGGGCTTCAGTTTCCTAATTTGTAAAATAAAGCAGGTTAGAATAAATGTTCTTTGAGATGCCTTCTAGGCCTAGACTACAGTCTTATGACTTAGAAACTTCAAAAAAATACTGGGAAGGGACAAGTGTTGGCTTATATCTAACTGGACCCCTCCCCCAATAGGAGGTGCTCCAACAGCTCCAGTTTAAGACCCACAAAGCCACTGTGTTCATCTCAGGTGCATAAAAAACTCTGTGTCTTGAGGGCTTGGTCATCTACCACCAAACTGTCAAGGACTGAGGGCAGTCTTCAGAAACTCCAACTCTCCTACATCCTGGGTAGGAGGTGAATTATAAAGTTTGTTCAGTGAATTGTAAGGTGCTATAGAAATTCAATCCATTATTACTAAAAGGCTTTTGAAATAACAATAGTCCACAACTACACACTCTGGAAGCTATTGGAAGACTATTAAGGATAGTGAAGCCGGAAGAAGGCTCAAGAATAATGACTATCTAAAAAAAATTAATATCTTAAGAGGAAATTTCTCATATTTGGTTTCATCCTGTCCTTGCATCTCCTTGGCAGACATTTGTGAATGGGCCTAGTAACATCCAAATGAGGACAAAATATATGGGCAAGGGACTGAATTTTTTTCCCTTCTCATTAAAGTGCTTGGTCACTGTATAAGCAAAGATGTTGCCTTAGAAAGGATGGGGTCACACTGAATGATAGATTTAGACCCGTATGGGATTGTAGAGATTGTGGGATTTAGAGCAAGAAAGGACTTTCAATGCAATCCCTGTTATTTTACAATGAAGAAAGGATTCCTCACTTCACAATGAGGAAGGGACCTTAGATACCAACACCTTCATATTACTTACAGTTAGTTAAAGAAGCAGCTAATCTAAGGGCTTTATTTTAAAGTCAGGGAAATTGACTTTGAGAACTGAAGTCTTGCCCAAGGTCCTATAGCTAATTAATGGCAGAGCTGTAATGCCTAGGGATGAGACAACAAGCCCAGAAGAGCTATTGTATAAGAAAGGGAATGGTTTGGCTTGTAGAGGAATTTGAGGTTGCAATTTGATTGTGGTATCAAGTTCAGTAGAGTATAACCAACTCCTTGAGGCCTTAAGGATGGAGATTGTTATATTGCTGTCTTTGTATCCCTAATACCTACCATAGTGCCTTGCAAATCATCATTTTATTTACTCCTTGTGTTTTGTTTGTATTTGTGCATTTATTGATGTAAAGAATTACTAGTTTGGAAACTTCCTCCAGGATGGAGACAGCAACTCATCTGTAATTTATAGTATTAATTGCCTGGGGTACTGAGAGGTTAACTAACTTGCTTGGGATTTAGGCAATTAGTATGTGTCTAAGGCAAGAGATGAACCCAAGTCTTCCTATCTCCAAAGCTGGCCCCTCTATCCATTACAATAGGTTGACTGTCACATAGTAGGCACTTAGTAAATGTTGAATTGAACTGAGTTATACCCAAAGTCCTCAGTCTAAGAAATAGACCAGAGTAAATTGTACTCAATTCCGGGGGCCACACTTTAGGAATGACATTGTTGATCTGGAGAGCCTCTAGTCAAAGGCAACCAAGATGGTGAAAAGCCTCTGAGCTCATGCCATATGAGTATCCCTTGAGGAAATGACTAAAATAAGATAGCAGTCTTCTAGTACTTCAAGAACTGTTGGGAATAAAATATTAGAATGGCTCTGCTTGCCCCCACCCCTGAGCAAAACAAGCAGCAGTAGGTTCAAAGCATAAACATGCATTTCGAGATTCTATATGAGGGAAGAATGGAACTCTCTAAAAGTAGAACATAGTAGGTTCCCCATCATTCTAAGTCTGTAAGTAAAGATCAAAGGACCACTTGTTAAGAACATGGTAGAGGAGATTCTTGTTCAGGTATGGGCTTCATAGATTCTATAATTCTGTGATTCTCTGAATGAGCTAAACTTGTAAGGGTTTTGGGTTAGATGTGAAAAATCCTGAGGGCCTTAGATGAAAAAGGTAGCACAGTAGATAAAGTGCCAAACCTGGTGTCAGAAAGACTTATCTTCATGAGTTCAAATCCAGCCTCAGACACTTACTAGCTGTGTGACCCTGGACAAGTCACTTAACCCTGTTTGCCTCAGTTTCCTCATCTGCAAAATGAGCTAGAGAAGGAAACAGCAAACCACTCCAGTATCTTTGCCAAGGAAAAGCCAAGGTCAGAAAGAGTCATACATGACTGAAACAACTGAACAATAGGTGAAAAAAGGCAATTGCCTTCTCTGCTGGCCTTTACAAAGAAGATATAAACACTTATGACCCTTGAATGTTCCTGCATGAAAGCAGAAAGATGGATAAGATGACTTGTTCAAGTTCCTTCTACTTATCAATCATCAAACATTTTGCTGAGCACACACTGCAGTAGATACAGAAAGGTCTGAGGCCAAATCCCAGTCATTCAAGGATGGAGAGCCTGGTAGAAGAGGCCAGATTTCATACTCACTCTGTGACCACTGGGCCACAATCGATAGGTACCTGAGGCATACAACAGTATGGTGCATCTCTCTGATTCTTAGTGAAAAAGAGATTATTGATAAGGGGAGATATTCCTGTCAGAGACAAAATTTGAAATTTACATGGAAAGGAAGGTAGTTAGTGTGAAACCAAAAACAATCACAGAGATCTTAGCAGGAGCAGACAGCAAAACCTGCTCATTTATGATTCATTGTGGTACATGGGAGCATAAGACTTAAGAGCTCAAGGGAACCCTAGATATTATAGAATCAAACACCCTTATTTTACAAAGGAAGAAGCTGAGATCCAAAAGGCTCAGAGTCACACAAACCCAGTATTAAAACCCAGGTTGTCTAATACCAAACCTAGTGCTAGAGAGAGAGAGAAAGAGAGAGAGAGAGAGAGAGAATTTTCATTAGTATAAGGAACTCCCAGGTGAGGAAACTCCCTCCACTAAATTATTATTATTATTGTTAATTATATAGTACTTTAAGATTAGCAAAAATACTAAAAAAAAAAAAAGTTCATATATTTAAGTCAGCACCTTGCCTAAAGATTTTAGTCTTAGAGATCTGCCTAAAAACACAGAAGTAAATGATTTGCCCAGGGTCACATACAACACACACACACACACACACACACACACACACACACACACACACACACACCCCTGCCCCACTGCCCTCTCCACCCACACATTCAAACCCAGGTCATCTGACTGAGAGCAGAAAGCTCTTTAAAAATTTAGCAATATCTTTTGTTTTTCTTTAGTATTCGGAACTCCCAACAGAGAAAACTCCCTCTATCAATAAAGGCCAGCACCTTCTCGGCGACTTAGTCTTAGAAACTTTAGTCTAAGACTAATTAGTGCAATGAGAGGTTAAATGACTTGCTCTTCCAGGTCAAGTAATTCCCAATACCAATTAAGTCATATGTCCAATCGATGTTCTGTTTTGTTTTTAAATCCTCTTCATTTCTGAATATTTCCCCACACAGAAAAACATTCCTTATGACAGAGGATAAAAAAAGAGTCCCCTATTTTGAAGGTGAGTTGAGCAAAACTAATCAATGCTCCAACCAAGAGTCTTCAGTGTTCGACATTCCTAGTCACTCTCCCTTTGCACAGAAGAGGAAAGGCACATTTTCTCCTCTCTTCTCTGGGCCCAAGCTGGTCATTATAATTAAATATCATTCAGTTTTCAAGCTCATGGTTTGTTTTGGTTGAGGGGAGGGACGAGGAGTTGTTTTATTTTTTCCCCCACTGCACCACTGGAACTGAATGCAATTTCAGCTTGTGTCAGGCTCAGCTTCAGCCTCAGCCTTTTAAGGGAAGTGGTGAATCCACATTGATTGAAGCATTTAAAAATAGACTCAGCCAAGCATTAGGAGCTCCACTAGAAAGAACAACCCTGTACTGACAGCAGGATGCACTAGGTAGCTGAAGCTCATTTCCATCTTTTCCATCTGGTTCTGAAATGTTGATGGGAGCCCCTCTCTCCTAGTGGCTTTGGGCCTCAAGCTAAGTGTGGGCTGAGAAAGAATCCCCCCAAACAGCACAGCTGCATGGAACTATTCAGTAAGATCGTGCTCCTGAGAACGTGCACACAAAGTGAATTGGTATAAATCAAATCAAATTTCAAATGCAGCAGGGAAACTGCAAACAAATAATGATAAAGTTCTGTGTTTCTTTGGCTTTAAACTTGCTGAAGCATTTTCACACAAAGCATCTCATTCATCCCCTCATCCCCAACAGCTTTGGGGGTTGGATGAGGCAGAAGGTTTTGTCCCCAGATGGGGAAACTGAGGCACGGATCCCATGGTGAGGATAAAGCAAAGGCAGATCTTGAGCTAGGGACTCTGGGGCTCTTTCTACCAACATATGCCACAGTACAAGAAACCCTGAAGGGACTCCAGGAAAGTCAGGAATTTTTTGTAAATTGAATAACAACTCCCTTAGTTTATCAACTTGGTAGTCTAGATTTATTTTGTTTCCCTAAAATAAAGGTCTATTTCTGTTGGCTCAGCTGGAGGCCACTTGTCTGGACAACAGCCAGACACAGAAGGCCCTTTTTCTGATGGAGAAGCAAAGCTATGACAGTAGCGTTTCCCCAAGAGCCTCCATGGAAGGATTTCAACAGCTCCACTCTAGGTAGTTCTGGACTTGCAATCAGGAGGACCTGAATTCAAATCCTGCCTCAGACACTGGGCAAGTCTCTAAAGCTCACCTTCTTCACCTGTAAAAGAGGATAATGGTACCTACTTCACAGGTTGTTGTGAGGATCAAGTGAAATAATAAATATAGTGTTTTACAAAACTTAAAGAGAAAGAGTGTCTTACAAACCTTAGAGCATTCATTCTATCAGTGCTAGCTACATTTTTATTAATTATCCTTATCCTACCCCTAGCTCTGCCATCCCCTTCCAGATTGTCTTCTGGTAACCTAGTTGAAACACCCTTTCACGGAAGGAGAAAAACTGAAGCTTTGTCTTTCTACCACCCCCTAGGTTGAGACAGTGCAGTTTCATTGAAAGAAAGAACACTAACCAAGTAGTCCAAAGTCCTAGGTGCTTGTTCCAGATCTGCCAATAACTGTGTGACATTGCACAAGACATTCTAACCAATACCTATCTCCTCATTTATAAAATGGGCCTAATAATCCCTGCCCTGCCTACCTGAGGATCAAATGAGATAACAGATAGAAAAGAGCTTAGCAAAGTCAAAGAGCCAGAAAAATGTGGCAGATTGTTTACTGGAAGTATATGTGTGTGTGTGTGTGTGTGTGTGTGTGTGTGTGTATGTATATATAGATAGATAGATAGATAGATAGATGTATAGATATAGATATAGACATATATATCCATAACTCATATCATCTCTTAATGATTCTTTATCTTCAGAATATGAAGGGAACAGGAAGAAATAAAAACCCTTGCATATTTTTTTCTATAAGTTCCTTTGAAGCAGGGGCTGTATCTCTTTTGTCTTTGTATCTCTATCAACTAGTATAATGCCTGGTATGTAAGGTGCTTAATAAATGTATGTTGATAGATTGAATGTAAACTCCTTGAGGGTAAAGACTAACCAAATTTCTTAATTATGTCCCCAGGGCTTAGCATACTTTACACATAGTAAATGCTTAATAAATGGTTTTTTTTTTAATTTATTCTTTCATTGGTTATTAATTTTTTTCAAAAAACTTAAAACATCTTTCAGATGTATTTGTCTTTTTGAATCACTTTTCAGTTGTGTCCAATTCTTTGTGAGACCTCATTTAGGTTTTCTTAGAAAAGATACTAGAGTAGTTTGCCATTTCCTTCTCCAGCTCATTTTATAGATGAGGAAACTGAGGCAAATAGGGTTAAGTGACTTGCTCAGGGTCACATAGCTAGTAAGTACCTGAGGCCAGATTTGAATTCAGGAAGATGAATCTTACTGACTTCAGACCTGACACTCTATCCACTACACCACCGAGATGTCCATATTCGTCTTACTTTCCCCGTTAGCCTATAACCTTCTTGAAAAAAGAGACAGTATAATTCATTCCTTCTGTTTCCACACAAAAACAGAGTGGGGGAGAAGGATGGGACTCAATGCTGGAAAATGGGTGCTTATCCAGGAAATGACAGTACATCAAAAAAATTTTTAATTAGTAAGGATGAAGGAAGAAGTGATTTGGGGGGTCAGGGTGTTATCTAGATTACCAATCAATAAACAGACATTTACTCAACAGCCACTGCGGTTCTGGAATAAGAGATAGCCCCAGTTCTCAGGGAGCTTTCAGTATCATTAGAGAGATGTACACAATTGAGGCAACAAAGAACAATCAACAATAGAATTAGGCACCAAGGTGAACTACAAATTAAATGTTCAGAGAAGGGGGAGATCAGTACAGGTAAGTTTCATGGAGACAAGACTCTATGGAGAAGATGGGACTTGAGCTGGACCTTAGTAAATTTAGGTAGGATTTAGAAAGGAGAAGGGAAGTGCTGCAGTGGAAAGAACATTGGACTTGTAGTCAGAAGGACCAAGATTCAAGTGTCAGCCTCCAAAGTGTACCTCTGAAGCCTAGATCTAATCATGACATATCCCATCCCCAATAAACTGGCTCCCAACTATCTACAGCATCAAAAATAAACTCATCCATTTGACATTGAAAGCTCTTCATAACCTGACCCTTTCCTACCTTTCCAGCCTTCTTATTCTTTATTCCCCTCCATTCATGCTAAAACCTACCTACCCTGGTCTATATGCAGGTCCTCAAACACAACCCTCCATCTCCCATCTCCTCGACCTTTGTATCGTCTATCTCCTGGGCCTCTAATACTCTGCCTCCTTATCTCCCAACTCTGAGTTTCTCTGGTTTCCTTCAAGATTCAAATCCAATCCCATCATTTGCATTTCCTACTCCCCCTAACTGCTAATATTTCCCCCTTTCTGATTACCGTTACATACTCTCTCTATATTGTTGTTGTTCAGTCGTTTTGCAGTCACGTCTGACTCTCTGTGACCTCATTTGGGGCTTTCTTGGCAGAGATACTGGAGTGGTTTGTCATTTCCTTGTTCCAGCTCATTTTATAGATGAGGAAACCGAGGCATATGATTAAATGTCTTGCCATGGTCACAGAGCTGTATTACATTCTGTATACATTCTGTATCTGAGACTAGATTCAAACTCTGGAAGGTGAGTCTTTCTGACTCCAGGTCTGGAAATCTATTCACTACACCACCTAGCTGCCCCTTCTACATATTGTACATACCTAGATATTTTATTTACTTAGATATTTATGTCCTCAGGGACAGCTAGGTGGTACAGTGGTTAGAGTGCCAGCCCCAAAGTCAGGAGGATCTGAGTTCAAATCTGGTAGCAGATATTTACTGAGTCATTTAATCCCATTTGCCTCAGTTTCCTCATTTGTAAAATGACCTGGGAAAGTAAATGGAAACCTCTCTAGTATCTCTGCCAAGAAAACCCCAGATGGGGTCATGACAAGTTATATATGACTGAAATGACTGAATATCAACAAAAGATATTTATGTGTTGCATTTCCCATTAGAATTTATGCTCAAGAACAGAGAACATTTTGGGGGTTTGTTGCTGTTCTTTTGTTTTTTACATTCTTTGTATCCCCAAGTGCATGGCACAGTACTTGGTACATGTTGACTGACTGATTTCTAGAATTATTAGCTCTGTGAATGTAGGCAAATCACTTAATCTCTCTAAGCTTCAATTCATAGGGTCATAGACTGACCTCCATCACTTTGTTGATGAAAAAACCGATGAGAAGTGACTTTCCAAAAGCCAAAAAGGCCACAAGGGACAGAGCTGATATTTGAACCCAGGACCTCAGACTCTAGAGCCAGGGCTCTTTCCACAACCCTGTAAAACACTAATACTAATAAATTTCACCACCTATTTCCCAGAGGTGTCAGGAGGAATGTGCCTTGTAAATATCCAAGGGCTATATAATTGTGAATTATACCATTTACTAGATCAAGCTTGTGTTTCCATCTCTCTTGGCAGAGATGGAAGATGATGAGTGTGAAATAGTATCTGTGTTGATAGATATAGTGTTTACTTTTACTGAACATTTTTTCTCTTTTTTCCATTCTTGTTATTTATTAGGGCTGGTTCAGTAAGAGGGCAAAGAGTAGGGACATGTGAGCTCCTTGAGGGCAAGAGCTTGCCTCCTGTTGTGCCTCAGCATTCAGCACCGTGCCTGGCACATAGTAGGTGCTTAATAAATATTTATTGAATGAAATGTAAAAAGAAGTTTTTGTTATCAATATTTTTTTAATTTAAAACCAATAAAATTAAGCTTGTGGCCTAATGCTCTGTACCCTTGCTCAAGCTGAACCCTTATTATTGCTGCTATGAAGGAAGAGAGATTTGTTCCTGATTGCATAAGACCCCTTTAACCTACTTCCATTTCCACATCTGCATGAGGTGAGTAGCTTCCTTCTGGAATAAGGCATTAACTTTGCTCATTTCTCTCTTTTGTAGGTACGGGACCTATTTATGCTACAGACCCATTCCTATACATGTTCCTGTTAGCACTGCATAAGCTTATACACTTGTTAGTAAACCACTGATGGACCTCAGTATCCAATATTCCTCAGCCAAACACAAAATGAAACTATTTCAGTCCTCGGTAAGAACTTCTGTGTCCCACAGACAGACAAAGAAAGACTGAGAGAAGCATGAAAAATTCTACATGGAAAAAAATCATATTTTTGGGGAAGTTACACAAAGTAGACCACCTAAAATAAACACATCTAGTTTCCAAATAAGATGATGTGTAAGCCTGCTCTATGCACGGCTTCAATGATTTCTCTACTTCGATGTCATTTTGTTTTCTAAACTCTTCCTCCGATTCTTCATTTTGCACGAACTGTTGAACAGTTATCTTTATGATAATATGTAAAAATGTGGGGTCCAAGCTTTTTGGATGAAGGGGACTATTTTTAGTAGATGATTGTGTTTTGTTTTGGGTTTGGTTTTTGGTTTTTGGTTTTTTGGTTGGGTTTTTTTAATTTCCCCTTTCTGTTAAGATTTTTCTTTTTGGATTCAAGTAAATTATTTCTTTGAAGACATTTTGATTTTAAAAGGGCACATCTTATCATAATTAATATTCACTGTCAATAATATTTATTTTTAAATAAAGATTGGAAACAAGGTAAGACATTTGTTTATAAACTGTATTGTATATTGCTGAATAACAGTTGAATAAAAAAAGACTTTGAAATAATATTTCTACAGCAATGTATGCATGTTCAAAGCTCTTCACCTCGTCAGGTCAGAATCCCCATTTCACCCTGATTCTACATGGAAATGCCTACTCTCTTGGAAGCTACGAGCACAGGGCTCAGGACAGGAGCCAGGTGAAACCAGTAGTTGTCACTTGCCTGTAAAAAGGGCCTCCTGGAGGTTGTCTACCCTGGGTCTCTTAGCAGAGTGTCTTCCTACAAAAAGGGAGTGCAAATCAGCACAAAATCATGAGTCAGAAGAAAATGGGACTTCTGAGAAGACTAATGCAAATTAAGAACAAGCTCCTCCCTACTCTATTTAAACAAACTGATTTTAGCCCTACTTAGAGATTCTTTATCAAGCTTGATTCACAGATGCTGCTTGCTTTCTTTTTGACTCAGAGAAGCAATTTGAAAAGATGGTCCAGCTGATTCTATACCTGTATTCTCTTTGGATCTGGAGATAAAAAACTTTCAAGTTTCCAAAATCCTTGAAATGAATAGTTTTAAGAGTATAAGATTTTCCCTTTAAGAAAATCTGGATCCTGGAAATCAAATATTAGAAAGTCAATTATTATTCACATTACAAAAGGATCTACTGTGGATTCTTTTAAAAATCTAAATCTCCTGATATCTTTAGACTTTAGTTAGATATTGGTATAGCTTCTATTATTTAAACAGTGTTACACCAAAATTGAAGTAACTGGGAAGGGAAAGAGAATGCAAAAATGAGTCAGAAGGATTTTAAGTAAACCAGAGATACCCACAAGCTACTGATGAAGTAAGGTGCCTGTAAGCATGGCTCCCCATTTCTGGTTGATAGATTAAGTTATTTCACATTTCATCCATATTGATCAGTAACAGCCCAGCTATAAATTTAATCATCTTGTCTTGTAGATAAAGTGAATCTGTCCAGAAGGATCTTTTTTGATAGTTAACTTGATACAGCAGTGGGGCACTGTCATGTTAAATAGCTGCCCACTGTGCTTGAAAAGAATAAGGAAGAGTACAGGTGCTGAGTTAAATATAGACACTATAGACACCATGTATAACAAAAGTCGAAAACTCAAGAACAGTAATGCAATTTTTCCATTACGATCAATGCCAGGCTCTTCATTATAATAGCAGGCGTTTGGCCTCTTTCCCCTCAGAAATATTGGCAAAGTGCAAATACCAAGGAGGTATGAGTTTGGTTAGCCGGAGAGAAAAGCAGAAGGGACAGGGGTGGTCTGGTTTAGAAGAGTTTTCATGCTTACAGTTTGGACCAAGGCAACTTTCCATCTTTGCACAGTGATTTGTCACAAGTGGCAGCCTGTGCATAAGACATAGAAATAAAACACCTGAGCCTTATCTCAGGAAACTAACCATCTTTCTCAAACTTCTTTGTAGAAGGCAAGTGTGAGCAACGTTCAGGACCAAGGTCCTAAAGTTAAGGGACTCTATAGCCTGCCTTCTGTTCAGGAACGCAGACGCAGTAGCCAAATGAGAAAAAAAAGTGGATTAATATAATGAAGTACCTAATGCTAATGGCTAGACTGCTGGTTTGTACTGAAATCATTTATCCAAAATACCCTGGGAACATATGGAATCATGTCCATCACACCTGTTAGATCTGGAGACCTGCTGAGTCATATCTGAACCTGCAGGAGAAATGAAGTTTGTCTTCTTTTTCATTTCCATATGCAAAGACAGATGAAGACCTGACTTTGTTCTCTTCATGGTCCCTCTTTTCAACAGTGCAAGAAACTAAGGGAACTGCACAAAACTTAAGAGAACTGATCCAAATTCACAAAGGACAAACTGCCAATAACTCTCAGACCATGATGGATTAAATGAGCTATGGAAACTGCCCTTCCTTTAGAATGTTTCCTATAATTTTAGAGTGGGCATAGAAGGGGCATGTGGAAAGGTATACTTATGCTACAAAAACTGTCTTCAATTAAATCGACAGATCTTTCCTGAGTGCCTTCTGTATGTCAAGCCCTATACAAAGATAGTGTCTGTGTCCTTGGGAGCCTTACAATATAGTTGAGATGTTAGTACACAACCACACAAAACAAAATAACAAATGAGGTAGTGCTTGAGCAGGTGTCAAAATATAGACTATACAAATATAGAAGAGGAAGAGAGTAGCATGGTCTGGAATGACTAAGAAAGGCATAAATAGTGTTGGACTTGAGTTGTTGGGCCTTAAAGGATGAACAGAACTTAGAGAAGCAAAGATGTAGGGTTAACAGCCTATTTTTGCCCAGTAGACAATTAAAGTTTTATATAGTACAGTGAACCCTCTGAGAAAAATAAATTGCTTTAAAAATATAAAAGAAAGTATAAAAATAGCCTGAAGGGCTCCAAGTTGCTAATGTACAGTTAGAAAAATGAAAAGTGTTGCTTGTAGATGAAGATCTAGTTAAGTGTTCAGTGTTGAACAGATGAGGCATTGATGTTAAAACTAGGAAAAGTAAATATCCAATAATGCTCTTTGATGAATTAGGAATATAATATTTAGTCTGAAAACTTTAGAAGGACATAATTCCTGCCTTTGACTATCTGAAGAACTGTCAATATAGAAGAGAGATTAGATTTGTTTTGCCCATCTCCAGTGGGAAGAATTAAGAACAAGAGGATGAAATTACATAAGCAGATTCCAGCTCTATATATGGAAAAACTCCCTAATAACTAGTTATCCTAAAGTTGAAAGGGCTACTTTATAAGGTAGTGAGTTCCCCATCAAAAGAATCTTTAAGAAAGGATTAGATGACCGCTCATTAGGGATATTAGTGAAAGGAACGCTGCTCATGTTGCAGCAGATGACCTTTGGGTTTGTACCAGCTTTGAAATTCTATGGTTATAGCATGAATAGGACTGAACAAGGCATATTCTGGAGGCAGCAGAGTTATTAAAATTTTGATTGTGAGAATAGGAGAGCAGTTTGGAAGGCAAGGGCCTCAAGCTTCTGGTACAGAGTCCTACAGCTCCAAAAGAAGGGCTATGGCACCATGTGGAGGCAAAGCACCAGAGGAATGACCATTTTATTTCTCTATTAGATAGATTTTGCTTTCCCTCCAAGGATACAGACCATATTGGGAGCCTGAGCCTACCTAATGGTCTTCCCACAGTTTTTGGTGAAGCTGTTCCCCTGCCTTTTAGCCTGAGAAAAAGTATTTCATCCTACAGGGGAACAAGGATGAGGCTCCTTATAGGAGCCCTGCAGCTTTGGACCCTGTGAGACTTTGGTCAGATTTCTAACTTCCTGAAATGAATGGGGAAAATAAAGAACTTTCTTAGAAAACTACATTACACCTAGAACCTGCAAAAGCAATATAAATTGAGTGTATATTTTACTAATGTTTATACAGAAGTCATCTAGCAGGGATAAGAAGTAGAGAGTGGATCTGTGATTTCACTGGCATAGGGAATGCCCAAGTGAGGAAACTTCCTGTGCCGAAAAATAAAGCTCAGATCAGTACTTTTCTGCAATTTAAAGTCTCAGAAATGTATTCAACAAGATAAAATCAAATGAAATTAAATCATGGAAACTGTCTATAGCATTAAGAGGCTAGATGAGTTGTCCAGGATCACAGAGCCAGAGGTAGACCCCAAACCCAGTCCTTCCTGAATTTGAGGCCAACTCTCTATACATTAGGACCCTCAAATAAATAGATTTTTGTTTTATACTTTACCTTTAGGAAGGAGGTAAATAAGAAAAAAAGTTCATATCAAAAATTCAGCAAAACAAAAACTTAAAAACACACACATACACAAACTCAATCTTCAGGGACATCCTAGATCCATGTCATATTCAGTTCAATCTTCCATATCTTTTCCATATCTAGCTATAGAAAAAGATAATGAGAAATGATGTTTAGAATAGGTACCTGAGGCTGGTCTGTGAGATCCTTTATCAACAAATATAAATTCCATCATCATCATCATCATCATCATCAACAGACTGAACATTAGGGGGAGCTGGGGCAGGGTAAAGACTAGACCTATGATTTCATGGGTACAGGAAATTCCTAATAAGAACATATGTTTCAAAGCAAATATGTATTTACTCTGCAACATATAGTCTTAGAGAAGCAACTGAGGTCATTTAGACCCAGACAGGTAAGATAAATAAATAAAGAGCCAGACTTAGAAAAGGTTTGCACCCGGTCATCCTAGAACTATGAGACTTTAGGACTGAACTTAACGGGATCAGAAAAGCAACATTTTAGGAAAAATGCTCAAAAATGGATCCAAGAAATAAAGCTGAGATATTAAGTAGAATCTACAATTAATCAAAACAATCATTCCCTGGGCATATCAGTTAATATGATTTATCTATATTATATACCCTACTCAAGACTAAAGGAAAGTATTACAAATAGGTTATATTAGAGGCAGACTTCTTGAGTTCTATTCTTTTCCCCTAAAAGGGCTGACTTTTTATAAAGAAAATTCCTGAATTTCTCCTTTCCTTTAGGGTAATGTATGCATTATATCTACACCACAGACCACCTACCTTTCTATAACTCCCAGACTCCCATATGTACTGTACAGATTTAATTCCCAGTTCATTCAGAAAACTTAAGTGGAATAATGGTTCCCCAGATTTCAGGAATTCTAGCTTCTTGCTATTCAATCTCTCCTTATAATTTATTGGCTTTAATTCCACCAGTTTTAAGTTGGAGGTTTGTCTTTTCCTCCAGATTGTAATGAACTGGTGCTTATAACTAAAAGAAGTCAAAGTAACTTTATGTTTTGAAACTGTTAATTCATTAAAAGTAGAATTTTCAGTCAATTTTTAAAAAGGAAATCTCTCCATTTTCAGCAAAAACTGGTCCACTGGGCTTGATGGATTGTCCTCAGAAGCTGTCAGATACTCCAGGACTGGGGACTTGGGAGTAGGGGAGCAGGGGAGAGGGTTCAAAAGGGGCAGTGGGAAGGGAGACTGTCTACTCAATGGGAAAAGGATTAGCAGCATTGCAGTTTGGGGCACGCCAGGCCTTCAGAAAGCACAAAGATTACAAATGTACAAATAATTAATTCAAATCGATACAGCGAGTGTTTCAGACTGAGAGACATTCAATTATGTTGTTCAAAGGAAAGATGCTGATCTTCAGTGAGCCTGCTCCATGCTGCAAATCATGGAGCATTTTTAATTTGTGCAGCAGGGATGTTAATCTTTTGCAGTGGAACGTGGTCCTTAGGGACACCATAAATATGTGTGCATGGTTGGTGGCTCATTGTCACCCCAGGGGACTCAATTCAAACTCTACTCCGTTTTCCTGCCAATCTTTTAATGTCAGTCTCCCAGGCACTGAAACCCAACCTAGGAAATGCCTTCTATTAAAATGTCTGCGTGTGTATATGTGTTTGTGTACATGTGCGTGTGTCTTTCAAAGGTCACCAGCCCCCAAAACTACAGAGAGCCTTTTGCTCCTAGATTGTATCTAAGTCAATGTAGATGTCCCTTCCTGCAAACAAGCCCAATCTAGGAAAATCCATATTAACAAAATAGATAACTTATTCCGTTTACAGAGGGATCCTTCACTTTGAAAAAGGATTGACTATAGAATTCCTTTAAACAAAGAGCTCCCCTAGTGCATTTAAGATAGGATTGTATTTACAAAACAGTGCCTGCACATAACTTTTCAGAGGCATATTGACTGTGTAAAAGAAGGGAGTCTGATTTCTTAGAGCTCTCTTTGTTACTACTGACTGGAGATTTGGAGCAAATTCCCTGGGCCCTGAGCTGGAAGAGCCTTAGCAGTAAGTGAAACTCCTCCTGAAGTCAGCATAGAGGCTCCAAGGGCCAAAGGATGGTCCAGATAGAAGTTGGTGAGGGAACAAGAGCACCAGATCTGAAGTCTAAGGACCCAGATTAAAATCCCAACTCTGCAATTTACAAAATCTTCCTGTACAACCTTGAAATATACAGCTAACCTCTCTAGGTCTTAGTCTCATCTGTAAAATGGGGGGAAATAAGGAGAGGCTGGACTGGATGGCTTCTGAGGGCCTTTTCATCTCTGGATCTATGATTCTCATGATTAGGAAAGTGGGTGAAGATGGTACTGGAAAGGAAACTTGTTCTCAGGGGCTCCATGAGAAAAGGCTGGATTCTGTGATCATAGACCCCTAAAGAGGGAAGGAAGCTTGTGGGAAAGTCCTTCCTCTTTGGACCTGATATTTAAAGCATCTTATTAGGCACTAGCCACAGTTGGAATCTGGCTGCAGCAGGAACTCTTGCCATTTTGGACAGACCTCAGGAATTTTTTCACAACCAGCTGTCACTAGAAATGACAACCTTATTACATCTTTCTCCGAGCTTTGAAAAGATGGAAAAACAAGGATAGGCAAATCTTGGGGTATCTAAGAAAAAAAAAGCCCATGTGGGAGTCTTAGGGCCTACTCAAGAATGCTGATAAATCTTTGGAAAAGGACTGTGACATACAGCAGATGCCTAGGGTTGAGTCATCCAGGGGAGGAACAAACACATTCAGGGCAATTCAGAATGTGATGTGCCTGAGAGAAGCTCTGCAGTGCCATGTGAATCAGAGGGCTCCTGTCATCACTGAGACAGATGTGTGGTGCAAGTTGAACATAACACAAATCAGATATAACAAGGAAAAACTCTAGGTCAAATAAAACTAAGGAAACATCCACTATTACTTTTGCTATACCCAGTCAAGGTTTGTACATACAAACTAAACCCAGGACAGCAAAAACTGGCACCATGAAGAATATGCCAGTGAATTACCAAGTCTAAGCTTAGGAAGGACACTCATTGTCCATGAATCAGGCTAAAAATCAGACCAACTAACGGGTAATTGGTCACTTCCTCCCTAAATTTTGTTAAGTAAAGACTTAACAAAAAAGGATCTGTCTAATAAAAAATATTCTCAGCAATCTATTTATTGAAGAAATATGCATAATACAGGATATAATTCCGAAAAAATGGAAATAAAGTACAGAAAAATAAATGACAAAAAAATTAAGATTTTATCTTTTACAACTCTAAGTAAATCTCCTAAGTACCCATTTTTATGATTAATGAATATAGTTCACCCTTTCTGTAGAAGTGAGAGGGACAATTTCGTTAAAGAATTATACCTGAATGTTAATGAAAAGTATTAATTAGACTTATAAACCCAAGGAAAAAAAGCCAACATTGCAAATACTTGAAATATATGCTATAGTACTAAGACTTTTTACTTATCCAGCATCATTCTTTTTGGGAGCTTTATAGCATTAGGGAAAACAAAAACAAAAAGCAGAGTCTCTAAATCACCATGAGACCATGATGGGGAGAAAACTAGATACCACACCATATGCAACTCAATTCCATTCACAGCCATTTACTAACAATACACACTGTTCCATGTAAGTATCTGAGGATGGATGGAAGAAATTGAAGATGTTTAGCCAAAAGAAAAGAAAACTTTGGAGGATGTTAGCTATCTTCAAGTATTTGAAAGGCTGCCATGTTAAAAGATGGATTCACCTTATTCTGCTTAGCCCCAGAGAGTAGAAATAGAAGAAATGGGTGGCAGGTGCAGAGAACTCAGTTTATATTCCATGTAAAGAGAAAAAACCCAACATTCTAAGGATTAGAGATAAAAGTGGGATGGGCTGTCTCCACAGCTGGTGCATTCCCTATCACTAAAGATCTGCAAGCAGTGGTTAGATAATTCCCAGTCAAGGATGTTACAGAGACAATGTCTGTTCATGTAAAGACTGGATTAGGTCATAATAAAAATTGAGATTTATATAGTGCTTTAAGGTTTTTAAAGCACTTTGCATAAATGATCTCATACGGTCCTCACAGTAGCCCTGATGGTAAATGCTATTATTATTCCCACTTTGTAGATGAGGAAACTGGACCTGAAAGCAGTGAAGTGACTAGTCAGGCTCACACAGCTCAAGCATGGCAGGTTTCAAATCCAAATCCAGAGTTTTATCAACTATGCTAACTTTGAAGGTCTCTTCCACCTCTGAGAGGCTTTGAGATATGGGCAAGATTCCAAAACAACTCATTAGATCAGCATAATATAGTGGGGAAAGCACTGGGTTTGAAAACAGAAGACCTGCTGGGTTCACATCTTAGTTCTTCCACTTACTACCTATATGAGTTTGAGTAAATCACTTAACTTTTTGAAACTCAGTTTCTTCCTCTGTAAAATCAGGGGGATGGTGTCAATAATCTCTGAAGTTCCTCTCAGGCAAGGCCATGCTAGAGCCAAGCTCAAACTGGTCCAAGAGAGAAGACTGTTAAATTTTCAATGTGAGCATTTAATATACCTCAAAATCAAGAAATACCACAAACTAAAGCTTGATTTATTGTTTTGTTGATTGTCCAGACTTAAGAAAGTGGTGGAGAAAATGTTAATAATGCAGATTAAACTTTAAAGTGTGTCATGCATACAATATTATTTTTTTTTTCTTCAGAGTGCTGGCTGTTAAACATTTACCAGCACATTCTTGCTCCTAGCTCTAAATCAAATCATATGATCAGTTTTTTAATTAAGTTAAAATTTTGAAATGAGCAAAAATCTATTTTTTATCCCTCCCATCAATGAAACAGAAGTAAAACAAGACCTTGTAACAAATATGCATGGTCAAGCAAAATAAATTTCCTCATGGGCCATGTTCCAGAAATATGCCTTGTTCTGGATCCTGAGTATAGGGTCATGTCTTTTAAAAGAATAATTTAAAGAAAAATTAGAAACAAATTGTTTCTTTACCATCATGGAGATTTTTTAAAAAATGATTGACTTAGGTTTTTAGTTTTCAAACAGTCGTTTTGACCTTAAAGAGATGCAGAGAAAACAAGGCTAAGTGACATCTGCAGTGTCTACCATTATGAACTCAACATATCTATTTGCTCCATCTCTAGAACTCTAAACTTAGCTTTTCCCCCACCAGGGGGATAAAGAAGAATAAAGCTAACATTTTTATTCTTCTTTGTTTACAAAGCCTAGTCAAAGAGACTAACCCAGGAAAGTTTACCTGGTTACCTCTTCACTGCTAACTTTCTCCAACCTAGGGAGAATTTACCTGAAAAAACTCTTGCTGATGTTCACAGCCATGAAAACACCATGTGGTCCATGGAATGTGTTTCCTTTTGATAGAGCATGCCTACACTGTTGCTGGCATTTATAGAGCTAGAGAAAACACAGCAGCCCAGGCCCTTGTCTATCATTGAAAGGCTAATTAAATTTGGGAAAGGGAAGCCAGGGAAAGGCAGCAGGAGGCTTTTCATCTGGTACCCACATAAAATATGGCAATGTTTGAAGGAAGGTAAAGGGGGAGAGGAGGAGGGAATCTTCATGTGGAATTAGTTCAGTTGTGTGATTAAAATAAATGAATTGAACATAATGGACATAGTTTTTAAGCACATCTGAAAAGAGGTATGTGAATGATGGTGATTGAATACTGGCATATTTGATGAGTCATAAAATCTACAACTGTTTAGAGACCAATTCCTCTTTACTTAGAAAGTCCTTTAAAAATATTTATGTTTTTTTTTCTCTCAGTGTATCAAGCTAAATATAAAAATGGTTCATTTTCATGAATGAGCCCTGGTGATAGCCATTTCACTGTACATTACTACTTAAGTACTGGGCAATGAAGTGCATAATTCTAAAACTGTGGAGCTTGGGCGGGGCAGGGGGAGGGAAGGGAGGGGTTGGAGGCAGGGGAGAGAGAGGGAGAAGGAGGTGGTCTAAGGAGGAGTTTAACTTTTCTTGGAGAAACTCTAGAATGGAGATGATTAACATTGAGATTGCTTTCCTCTGCCCTATTTTTTAGTACCTGAACAGGACCCAGAATTAGTTCATAAAGATACAGGAACTATCACTGATATGTCTCCTGTTGAGGATTCTGTCAAATTCTCCATTCTGTGACTCTGCATGCAATACTCCATTTACCTTTCTCCATCTCGAGAACACACCCTTCTTGTCTGATGACTTATACAGCTCTTCCTACCCACAATGGGACTGATGAAATAATAGTCCCACAAAGATATTACACAGCACTTCAGCTTACATTCCGATCCATTTTATTTTCATGACAGCAGCCCTGGGAGGTTTTTACATTAGTGTTCTTATTTCTATTTCACAGAGGAAGAAATTGAGTCACAGAAAGGTTAAGTGATTTGCTTACAGTCCCAACAGAAGGGAATGGCTACTCTTTTACTGGATAGTAAAAGATATGTGGTTGCTGGGGAGAGGCGGATTTGTGGGTGATGATCCTGGGCCTCAGTCTCCTCAAACGTAGAATGGGAGGGTTGGATCTGTATGATCTTTAAGGTTTCTTCCAATCATTAATCCTATAATTCTAGGATCACTGGGTAGTGGTTTGCTGTTAGGGCAGCCCAAGGGAACTAGAAATGAGCAAGAAGATGGAGATGAGAGAATATGTAGGACTTCAGGCATATTTAGGAGACATAATGCTGCCAGTTGACTCTAAGGCCTGCACCTCTAGTCCTGTTTGCCAAATAAAAAGCATGGATTAGATGAATATATGAATTTTCTCCCATATGGTATATACCACAATATTAGAAAATCCAGATAAAGTATTGCCTATGTCATACGTGCATTTTCATACAAGATCATAACATTTATAAGCTGGAGGGGATTTTACTCTAACATCATCATTTTCCAAATAAGAAAACTGAGGCCCAAAGATTTGTCCAAAGCCATCCAAGTAATACATACTTAAGCCCAGGGGTCACTGACTCCAAAGCCAACATTCTTTCTACTCTACCCACCTTTCATGTCACACTGCAGTTTTACTCTCTCATGCAGCTGGTTTTGTGTGTGCTCCAGAAATGAGAATGTCCTTCTTGAATCATTTGTGCTTTTTGTTCACTGCTTCATGTATACTTGGTGAGATTTCATTAGCTCCTGCTTTGACCTTCTAGCTTGACACCCTTTCATTTTCCTTCAAATGGACTCGTAATTCCACCTTCGTGAATTCAACTGGAACTAATTGCTTTATTAAATAAACTTTATTTAGGGGTTGGCCACATTGTGCACCACAAGAAAATGGCTCCTGCTATCACTATGGGACATCAAGTTTAGAAATTCAAAATGAAGGGTTCACTCCCTAACCCACAATTAATTTGAAGGGCAGATGGAAATTTTAACTTTGAAGGTGAAAAAAGTGACAGCCCCTAACAGACACCTGGGAGGGTGGAAAGAGGGGATTTGTCATCCTCTCCTTAAAGAATCTGACCTGAACAGAACAGAGACATTCCTTTTCTTAAGAAACTAATATAAAATAGACCTCTTTAGATGAGTCAGTGCTTCTCTGTTTCCTGGTAAAGCTATGCTCATTCATCTGTGAGTTCAGAATACAGCTACATTCAGCACTGTAAGATTAAACTAGAGCAGGTAGATTTGGGTTCTTCTTCCCCATTCACCTTCAGCCAACTACCCATAATCAATACTTGTTTCCAAGTCTAATTCTCCTCTGAGCCCTAAGAATTATCTAAAGACAATGCTGCTTCTTGTTGCCGTGCCAACAACAGAGCCAGCTAGGAATTGTCTTCCTTCTTTCTGTCAGTGTCTAGCGGTTAGGTGGCAGAACAGAAAGACAGAAGTTCAAATCTTGCCTCAGACACTTCTAGCTTTATGCCCCTGGGTAAGGGGCATACTCACTTCTCTGCGTTTCAGTTTCTTCAGCTGAAGAGTTAGGGGACTGGAGTCTAAGGTCCCTTCCAGCTCTAAAGCTGGAAAAATTTCAGGGGACAAAATGACTTTAGACTGACTGACCTCCAGAATCCCAAAATTAGACATTTTCGCTGCACATACACCATGTGCCCAGCACTATGGTAGCGCTTCAAGAAAGAGAGAGAATTACTTTTAGTGAAAATTTCAGCACTCAATACAATTGCTGTTCTTTCACAGGATGTCAGAGCTGGATGGAACTTCTAAAACCAGTCCAAACCATGTCTGAGCAGGAATTCTCTCTCTGGCAAAAACACATGGCAAGAATCACAGAATGTCAGATTCGGAAGAGACCCCAGGGGTCACTTAGTCCAACCCTTTCATTTACAAATAAGACATCTAGGTAGCTGTTGGATAGAGCACTAGACCTGAAGTCGGCAAGACATGAGTTCAAATCACTCACTAGCTGTGTGACCTCCATGGACAAGTCCCTTACCTTCCCTGAACCTCAGTTTCCATATTGGAAAGATAAAAGTAATGAAAACACCTACTTCACAGGGTTGCTGTGAGGATCAAATGAGCTGTTGTGTAAGTCTTCTTTCCAAGATTACAGAGCAAGTTAGCTTCTAGGACCAAGATAGGAACATGATTTGTTTTTGTCTTTGTATTCCTAGTAAATACTTAAGCACAGTAAATGCTTAATAAATATTTATTGTTTGTTTAATTTAACTGTTGACACCTCCCAAACCCCCACTCAGGGCTTATTCTGCCATAAAACATTGCCTACAGGAATACATATAAAGGGAACATAAGGGAACACTAGACAAAGGAGATGGAACCCAGTGCCTTATATTTAGAAAGCAGTCATCCAACCCCTAAAGTCTGGGAGCTCAAGTTCTCTTTATAGAAACCATACTAGATTGTCTTCAATTCAACAAATTTTCATTTAGCCTCTACCACAAATGATAAGACAATGAAAAATGATAGTCCCTGGTCTCAAGGTGCTTATGGTCTAATGGGGGTGAGGGAATATAGAGTCATAGATTCAGAGCTGGAAGGGACCTCAGAAGTCACCTAATTTAATGGTCTCACTTTACAAAGGAAGAAACTAAGGTCAAGAGAGGTTAAGTGACTTGCCCAAAGTCATATGGGTAGCAAGTCTCAGAGGCAGGATTTGAATCCAGGGGCTCTGACTCCAGAACCAGGGCTCTTTCCATTATATAAGGCAATTAGGTGGTCCAGTGTAGAGAGTGCTAGATGAGGAGCCAGGAAGATCTAAGTTTGAGTCCTGCCTCAAATATGTACTAGCTATGTGTCCCTAGGGAAATTTCTTAACCTCTTTCAGCCTCAATTTCCTCATCTGTAAAATGGGGATAATACTTCACTCTACTTTACAGGGTTATTATGAGGATCAGATGAAATAATATTTGTAAAGAATTTTATAAACCTTAAAGCACTATTTAAATGCTAACTATTATTATTGCCACACTTGATACCTACACAAATAATGTAATATAAAATAGACTGTGATAGTCAAAGAGAGTCAGGAAAAGCACTGGGAGAAATCTGAAGGGCAGATCATTTTCACCTGAGGGTGTCAAGGGAGGCTTCATGGAGAAGGTGGCATTTGGGTTGGGCCTTATCTTAAAGGAAGAACTTCAGCAAATAGAGATTGGGAGATGGGAAAGGGAACCTATTTTAAACAAGGGGCCTCTTCTCTCCATCATGTGGGTGAAGCAAAACCCGGTCAGTAATGTTGTATTCTTACCTCCTGGAAATTCTTTCCATTATGCAAAATGAATAACACAGATCTTTACCCTGTAGAGCACAAATGAACTCAGAACTCCGCACACTTCTGGGACTCTAGGATATTTCCTGAATGGAGCTAAGAATAGCCACCCTTACAAACCAATATAAGCTGCTTTGGGAGACTTTTTCTTTTTCCTCTGGCAGTCTATGTATACTTGTACACATCTCCCTGGCTGGAGTAGTCTCACCACAGAGGTAAACAGGTCTGCTTATTCAGTGAGCAGTCTTTGCAAAACTAACATTTTTTGAACATCTGTTATGGTATTGTATGCCCCACAGCTAGTCACTGTGGGGCATACAAATATGAGTACTATCCAGCCCCTGCCCTTGAGGAACATACAATCTAGCTGAGGAGCCCAGGCAAGACTAAAGTTAACCATTACAACAAGGCAGTATATTAAGTAGCAAATGAGCTATAAAGTCAGCAAGTGCTGTAGGAACTCAAAGAAGGGAGAGACTGTTATAGTCTACAGTGGGTAAGAAAAGCTTCAAGAAGTTCCAAGGGGCCCAAGGTACTAGGGCCTTTAAGAATAGCTTGAATATGGATAAGCACAAAATTGAGGGGTGGGGGGAAAGGTATTTCAAAAACTGAAAAAACATAATTAAGAACATAGAGACACAGGGCGGCTAGGTGGTGCAGTGAGTAGAGAGCTGGCCCTGGAGTCAGAAGGACCTGAGTTCGGATCCGGCCTCAGACACTTAACGCACACACAAACAGAAACCTAGCCGTGTGACCTTGGGCAAGTTACTTAACCCCAATTGCCCTCCAAAAAGCAAAAAAAAAAAAAAGAACATAAGAGACACAAATGCATTAAATAGGTTGGCCCAGTTTGACTAGAACAAAGGGTTCACCTAATATAGGAGTGGGAGATAAGGTTAGATAATTAAGTCAAGGTCAGATTGTGAAAACAGGGCTTTGAATGCCAGGCTGAGAAGATTCAATCAGATAGCTTGAGTTTCTGCCCATGAGAAATCCATTGCGGGGAAGTGGACATTACTTGCTGAATAGTTTGGTAGAGTTAAATCTTTTTTTTTCCCTTGCAGGTACAGCTGTCATGTACTCCCCCCCAATGATATACACATTACTTTATCTGCAATAATTAGTGCCAGCTGCAGGAAATGATATACTGTAAATTTATATCATTGATCGACATCCAAGAAAATGGTCAACAAGACCTATTTTTTTCCAATCAATGCTGCCGATCAATTACCTAATAAAAAATAAGTAAGCCCTCTCCCTGTGCCACAGGCTAGATTTATGTTACTACAGGGGCACATTCATACTCTCTGTAACTGTGTCTCTGCTCAGGGATCCCATATTAATAACAGGAAACATTTCAAGCCTAAATGAGAAATGTACTATTTAATACTCTCAAGAAAAGTGTGTGTGAGTTACCAGACAGGAGCGGTGACATCATCAAATAAAACCTGCTGTAGGGGCTGGACAAGACGTAGCACACCTCCAATCTACCATTTTTACAAAATCCAAGGATACCATTAGTTTTCCTCACCATCACTCAAATACAAAATGGTAACTTTCTAGTTTCTCTATCTCCAAAGAGGAATGGGCAATGGAGATCATTACAGATCATGACTGTGTGGACAAATGAATGAATGAATGAAAAAGCATTTAAGTGTTCACTATGCTTAGAGCATAGGTGATACAAAGAGAAAAACCAGACAGTCTCTACTCTCAAGGAGCTCACACTCTAGGTGGGAAAGCAATACATTAAAGAAGGTTCTGCTGAAGGGTGAAAAGAAAACCTTAAAAGTCTTAAGGGTGCAGCAAAAGGGCAGATGGTAAAGCCTAGAGCTTCTTAGGTTACATCAGTAAGTCCTGATAGTGACAGCAGTCCTCAGGGCATAGATGCCAACAGATGGTAAGGTCTGGTGCTCTTCCATTTCACCAAAAGGGCTGAAATTTGTGACTATCATGTCATATAAACCATGTGATCAATCTAGCAGACCAGATGAATTCTAGTCAGCCTTGGTAGGGGGTGGAAAACAAAGGCAAAGGGGGATTTCATACCTTCTCAGGTAGCAAGTCTTCCTACCACTTGCCCATTTAAAGCTGAAAGGGGCCTTAGAGATCACCAAAGTATTTGTATCTCCAATTCTCAGCACAGTATTCTATACATCGTGGGCACTCAAGTATTTATTCCAATCCAAATGCAACAAACATTTATTAAATAGATAATTATATTACATAAATGATAATCTGTAAAGGAAGAACATCTAAATTCAATGCCCTCTGGGGTGGCTAGGTGGCACAGTGAATAGAGCACCAGCCCTGGAGTCAAGAGAACATGAATTCAAATCCAGTCTCAGACATATAACACTTACTAGCCATGTGACCTTGGGCAAGTCACTTAACCCCAATTGCCCTGCCTTCCTCTCCAAAAAATCAAGAAATACACACACACACACACACACACACACACACACACACACACACACACACACACATTCAATGCCCTCATTTTATAGATAAGGATTCTGGGACCCAGTGAGGGGAAGCAATTTGCCAACTCCATGGCTAGTTAATGCAGAGTCAGTATAGAATAAAAACACCCCACTCACCCACCCATGCTATGATCTTTCCATTATACCACAGTGCCAAATAATTTTTCCCCAGTTACACACTACAGAGAAAAACCAGTCTCTCTCTTGAGACTATCTAACCCAGATGAGAGTCTATGTTAAAGGCCAGGTCTAGACAAAATGGTAAAATCATTGAAGTGTGTCCTTGGCACCATCTTTCTCCACCTTTGCTTTTCCTTTTGATGCAAATGGCCCTTGGAGTCAGAGAAGGGAAATGATGGGATTCAGATCAGAAGGGACCTTAGAAGCTTCCTATTCCAAACCTCTTATGTTCCACATAAGCAAAAGTAAACCCAGAGAGATCTCATCTAACTGAAAGGATGGAGAGGGCTTCATGGAAGAGATGACATAAGGCCTCATAGTAGACCAAATTATTTTACCAACAACTAAGGCTGTGTCTGTCTGTTCCTTTCCCATAAATGCCAAAGGGCTTCTCTGTCTTCTCACTGTGTTTAACTTTTCGTCTTTTCTCTATAAGACGCTGCCTAGAAAGAAAAAAAACTGCAATCAGGATCTTCCTGATTCAGAAAAGACCAATAAATTTCACCAGATGACCATGTGCTTTAAGAAATAAATTATACTTATTTGTTATCAATTTAGCTAAATAACTTTGGTTCTCTTTGCCTCAGTTTCTTCTACATCTATATAACAAATCAAAGTACCCTTGTTATGGGAGATTCATAAACTCATTGCTATAAATCATTGTCAAGTTTTACATTATTGACTTTGGGGGCATAAGTAACTGTTTTCACATCAAGGTCAACGTAAAGAAAATCATTACAGAGTAAATACACTGCAGCTCCACAACCTTAAAAGGAACAAGGTAGACCTGGAAATCCACCCCTTAACCTCATTCACAATAAACTTGAACCAACAATACTAACACAAATCCTGCCATCTGGAAGAGCTTGCTCCTCTCCTAGACATACCATCAATTTCTGAATGTCATTGGAAAATAAGCATATTCTCCAGGGCCTCATAATTTCATCTTTTCTTTTAACCTTTGTATTATTCTAAACTATTTAACTCCATGCCATCCACTCTGGGTGGGAAGGTGCTTATCAAAAGCAAACTACATTGCACTATAAAGGAACTGCCCTGTTTCATAGCTGTTGGAGATTTCAAGTAGAGGAGGCTATGATTTTGTGAAATGAGAGATAAAGAGTTATTTCTGACAGGTTTGGAGGGACACAAGGTAGCTACATGCTCTTGATTTTAATTCTTGTGTGAGGCTGCCCTCTAGCGGAACCTATACCACCTGCATTCGGATAGAAGTGGCTTCCCTTCAACACACTGTTCCTGTTCCTTATTCCAACACCTCATAGGAAGAAAACATATACATTCATAAATATATCCTGGCATAATTTCTCACAGACAAAATTTCCTAAATAGGGATAAAGACGGCTCTTCTTGAGAGTGCAAAGGTCCTTGCAAAA
Organism: Gymnobelideus leadbeateri; assembly: GCA_011680675.1. NCBI lineage: Eukaryota > Metazoa > Chordata > Mammalia > Diprotodontia > Petauridae > Gymnobelideus > Gymnobelideus leadbeateri. The sequence goes on from WOXC01010487.1 coordinate 77,862, forward strand.
CAAGATTTATTACCCTCAGGAAGGCAGAAGCTTTGGAAAATATGTACCTCTTTTAAAATAGGCATTTTTTTTTTTTGCTTCTTGAAGGGCTATTGGGGTTAAGTGACTTGCCCAAGGTCACACAACTAGTTTTTGTGTTAAGTGTCTGAGGCTGGATTTGAACTCAGGTCCTCCTGACTCCAGGGCCAGTGCTCTATTCATTATGCCACCTAGCTACCCCCGTAGGCATTGTTTTTAGTGCCCCTGGCATTCCAGTCCTTTGCTCCCCTCCAATCCAAAGTCCTATCTTACCTCTCCCCTTTTGGGGCCTCCAGTATACTCACAATATCTCTTTTCTCAACTCCTTTCCCCTAAATCAAAACTAGCTCTCAAGAAAGAATGTTTTACAATCACTACACATCTCCTATAAAGCTAAGTTAATGAGCTCTTTCTCTCAAAAGGATTTGTATTTTATACCTTGCCTTTTATCATAGGATGAAAAGCTTGGTCTTCAGTGAAAGGACTTTCTGACATCATCAAGCAGGATGTTGGGAAGGTGTTTTTTTGGAATAAAGAAGTCTTCCCAATTCCTGAAATTATTGTTTCTGTGCTTAATTGCAGTTTGATTCCTTCCCTTTAAACACTTAATTTTTACTGTCCTTTTTTCAAGAGCAGGACTTGGTGCTGGACATATTCAAGAAAGGGGTATAAAGAGACTTGGTTTTCATCCTATTTCCAGTGAACATGCTGGATGTCAATTGCTTTGGAATCATCACCTGTTTTTCAGATGATACTTTCCCAACTAAAGCAGGTAAGTATATGCTGGCCCTTGTGTTAGAAAGAGGTTCAGCCCATCCTCTAGCTCAGCTTCAGTATGCAGAGAGCTCTCTGCCTGGAAAAAATGCCTACAGTGCAGAACTTAAATGACAGAACTGTACTGTGTTCTTCTCCCAGTCAACCTCCTCTGAAAGGTGAGATCAATGGGCTAGAAGTGACAGGATAATAGGACTCCAGGTACAGTAGTTAAGGATTTATCCTCCCTTTGATGCACACCCATAATTCCTTCTCAAATCTGGGGATCCCAGCCAAGACTACAGATCTTAGAGAAAGGATGACAATACCCAGAGGGAAGTTTCCAAGTCCTGCTCATGAAGAGGACTTTTCCATCATCATCACATGTTCATGAGCTGCTCTGCTGATCTGTACGAAATATGGAATTAGGCATGGTTCTTTCTCTTTTTATCTCCCACTGACTGTGCAGGAATGAAACAATGTTAATATAGATTGACGCTTCCTCTGGGAAGCTGAAAAAGAATTTTTAAGAACTAGACTCATTAGGCCTAACACCAAATTCCTCTCAAGCAATCAACCTTGGTTCTCCATTGCTTCAATGGCCAGGTTTGCTAAGAGACTAGAGGGAAGAGCAGTGTGGAAATGAAAATATCCCAGCCAAAACCCATAGGACATTACAGTAAACAGTTCCCCAATCCCTGCACAACTTTTTTCTTACTCCATTTCTAACTGTGACTGGTGTTAACTTCAATATTATTTGTGGGCAAATCATTTGGTATAAGGATTATCCAGGAGATGTTTTCCCATTCAGGTTACCAAATTAGCACTTCTATCATCGTCTCTTCAGGGACAGGATAAAGAAGTCTTGTTTTCTAATAAAGTTGGCTTGGGGTGGAAGATATTGAATCTAGGGAGTTAATCACTCAACAAGTATTTAATGAATACTGTTAATCTCTCTGGGTCTCAGTTTTCTCATCTGAAATAGAAGGTTAATCTAAGTGATCTCCAATACCCCTTCCAACTCCTACAATTAATTTGATTTTACCATGTGCAGGACTCTGTGCCAGGCACAGGAAGAAAAATATAAAAGTGTGAAGATATGTTTCTTCAATTAAAAAAGCATTTACTAAACACATAGTAGGTAAAGAGCGCCGTACTAGACACTGAGGAAAGCTAACACATAAGACACAGTCTTTGCTCTGAGAATTTTTATGGTCTAGATGAAAAGAAAGGATATATATACACATGAAAAAATAACCAGCAAAACAAGATAGTATATACACATGCCAAATGAGTGACAAAAAGTGCGACTGCTGTTCAGGGAGAGAGATCTCTGGGCTGAGGTAGTCAGAAAAGATTTCAGAAAGATGGTGTTCAAACTATGCCTGTAAAGACAGGTATTGAGAGATAATGTGGCATTGTGCTAGACCTGAGTTCAAATAGTACTTCTGATTGCATGATCAGAGGCGAGTCACTTATATACAAGAGGGGTAATAATGCCTATAGCACTTCACAGGTTACAGTAAGGTTCAAATGAACTAATGGATACAAAGTGATTTGCAAACTTTCAAGTGCTGTTATATAAATGTCATTCAACTTCCATAGCTTGTCTTTTGATACCTTCCTTCACCTGTTCACCAATTTCTGTATTCAGGTTAATTGAGAAAAATATAACTTTTCAACTCATAATAGAAAGGGATATTCACATCTAAAGAAAGAGCTACAGAGTCTGCAGATTGAAGCAAACTATTTGCTCTCTCATTTATGTTTTGTTTTGTTTTGTCCCTTCTTTCTCATTTCTCATTGGTTTTAATCCTTCTTTACAACATGACTAACATTCAATGTGAAGGTATCTGTAGAACCTATATTTGATTATATGCTTCTCTGGGCGGGGGGAAGCAGGAGGGGGAGAAAATTTGAAACTTAAGAGATTGTGGAACTGAATGCTGTAAAGTAAAAGTAAATAAATAATTTTTTTAATGTAACTTTTCATCTTGATACTATCTCTCCCTGCTATACTTCTTCACATACTCACGATTGTTTTCTCTAATTTCAATAAGTCAAGTCACTACTTTAGCCTTTTCCCATCCCTTTTCAATGCTGATACTTTTAAAGTTTCATATCAATGCAAAGTGTCCCATCCTACCCCTTATCACAATCTTCTATCAAAATAAGCAATGCTATACACAAACTCACCCAAAGGTCCAGTTATTCTTGATACCAACACCAAAGTAAAGAGCAGGGAAGACAAGGCAAGAGAAGTGTGGACTTGACTCCCCAGATACCCATTTCACCTGGATGGTTGGATTTACAGCACTGGCACAGCCAATAGTGATTTCACTGTGAATCCCTTAAGTGTCTCAGGAATTGCCCCATAAATCCAATGAAGGAACACTCATGTGGCCCCAAAGAGCTGTAGTGCTCGTCCAAATGCTCCATTCACAAGAACTGAGCTTTTCATAATGAGGACAACTCAATGAGTAAAATCTCCTTTAGGAGACAGAGATAAGAGTCTGTTGTGGAGCATATATTAGGCACCAAGATAAACTTCAACAGAGATTTTCAGGAGTTAAAACCCTGGAGAAATTCGGATTTCGTGGACGATTTGACAGTAAATAGCACTACTAATTCACTACACTTGAATACCCCGAACTGTTGAGCTTTCAATTTATTTTTGCTATTTCTCCTTCTCAGAGACTACGAAATAATACTGACTCTCATCTAACAACATTATTGCTTTCTTTGTCATCAATGCTTTCATTTTTCAGTAGTATACATTTTCTAAAGTACAAGATAGGGTTTGATATAGCAGGAATTTACAGAATCTTAGATCTGAGCCCTAAAGACATGGTGGGAACTAAACTCAAAGGTAGGACTTAAACATTCACTTGGATTAAAGGAATATTCAAATCATTTCAACAAGCATTATTAAACATCCATTACATGCAAGGCACTGTTTTAGGTATTGATGATACAGAGGCAAAAATGGAACAGTCCCTGTCCTCGAGCTTACCTTCTCTTGGTGGGGAGAGGAAGCAGTAATACATGAGGACAAAGTATATACAGTGTCATTTGAGAAAGGGAAAAGTACTAGCAAATAGAGGAACCAATAGAACCTAAACTGAGTCTTAAAGCTAGGGATTCTAAAATGTGAATATGAGAATAATGTCATCCAAACCAGAACCAATTTCCAACCAGTGGGTTGAGAGAGCTAAATAAAGCAGGCTACAAGACAGGAGTCAGGAATTAAACAAGTTTAATTTCAAAGCGAGGAAAATGGCTTGCAATCAGACACGTGTGCTGGAGCCCTGCCCCTAGTGGAGTAGGGGGAGGGGGTGCCGAGGCAGTATGTGGAGATCCCAATACTTATATAAAGTGAGTTGTTTGATTCATAGCAGGGCTCAGCGATTAGAACATGGATACAGCAGGTGCTTGTCAGAGTTCAGAGAACACCTGGTGCTGGTCAAAGCCATACAATAATTATGTGAAGCAATTTTTGGATTTTTCTGTGACTGAGATCATCCAGAGGGATCACATCACAAAGGATTGTTGTGGTGCCAAGCTCAGGGCACAGTCTGATTGCTGGGCTTTAGCTCTAGAAAACAGGGTATCTCCTAATAGCTTGAAAGTAGTGTATCCTAGGCCTGGGAAACAGACTATACAAAGGCATTTAGATAAGAGATAAGATGCCAAATTTGAGAATAGCAAGTAGGATAGCTTTAAATGAAATATGGCATAAGTGAGGGGGAGCAACAAGAAATATGTGGAAGAGTGGAGCCACGGTGCATAGGGCTTTATGGTAAACATAGGAGTTTGTATTTTATCAGAGACAATAGGAAGCTACTGATAGTTCTCAAACACCAAAGTGATATGGTCAGATCTGTACTCTGAGAAAATTATTTTGGCAGCTTTATATAAGATGAATTGGAGATCAGTGAGATGGGGAAGCAGGGAGACCAACTAGGAAGCTACTAAATCTGGGTTGATGATGGCCTAAACTAGGGTAGTAGTCCTGTGAATGGAGAGAAAGGGATGGATGTGATACAGGGAAAGTACAATTGACAAGACTTGGCAAATGACAGGATATTGGGGATAAGGAAGAATAAATAGTTGAGAAAATTGGGAAAATGGAAGGATAGTGCTACCATCCATAGAAACAAGAATGTTAGGTAGAAGATTTTAGGGAAAAGATTAATTCTGTTTCACACATGTTGAGTCCCATCGGATACCTATGTGAAGATGTCCAAAAGATAGGTATTTATACAAAATGAGATCTTAACAGAGAGATGAGGGCTGGCTATGTGGATGTTATTTATTTGCATAGAGCTACCATTAAAGTTGACAAATCATAGAGGGTGGAGAATTAACACTAGTCAATGACATTATTGCTCTCTTTTTAAATTTTTTTTTATTAGAAAAAACCACCAATTAGCACTGAAACTAAAATGTTCCAGGTTTTAGACTAGGATTTTCTCTGTAACAAAGTATGGTGCCTTCTATGTGGTGGTCAGTTTTAACTAACAGTGAGTGGTAAATGCTCCCATAAAAGTGTTGTCAAACTCAAATAAAAATGGGGCCACTACACCTTTTGTAAGGATCCCTGGGGCCACAGATTGACTTTTAAAAATTACATATTAAGCCCTTATTAAGCCCACTCTCTGACTCCTCACCCTTCCCCTTTTCTCCCTTTCTTTGTCCCCTTCCTCTTCCCTTTCCCCTTCCCTCTCCCTCCCTCTTCTCCTGCCTCCATCCTTTCTCCTTCCTCCCTTCCCTGGCCTATATGATGTAGTAGTGGAGATGGCTGAGGAGGCCATGGAGCTCCCCAAGGCGGACATCACCGGGCTGTCCCAGGACATGTTCTCCAAAATAGCCATGTACCTGACAGGTACTGACAGCCACCAGTGAAGATTATAAACTTCTGGAAAATATGAACAAACTGACTAGCTTGAAGTATCTAGAAATGAAAGATATTGCAGTAAACATAAGTAGAAACCTAAGGGACTTAAACCAGAAATGTGCAGCACTTCAGCCTTATCTGGATCAGGTCACTTTAATCGAGGAGCCAGTAGCAGCTCTTGAGCAGGCAGCTTACAAGTTGGATGCATATTCAAAGAAATTAAAAGCAAAGTACAAGAAGTTAGAGAGGTGATGAAAGAATTCTTTAGCACCAAGACTTTAACTACAAGAATGTTTTATAAGAGCTGAAATGGACAGGATGGAACTTATCACTAGGCTTCAGTTCCTAAAAGGAAGCAATGCTGCTGATCCAAGGAGAATCCCAGCCCCCACCTCTGGCTGTATGTGTAACTCTGGCCACCCCCATTGTTTTCCTCAACCTGTACCCCTGGAACATCATCTTAGCGTGTTCTTCCTTGTATGCCCTGAACCAAGGCTCAGAAATCAGGATCAACCCCGTCTAGAGCAGACACAGATGAGAGGCTCTTGTCTCCCTGTCTCCTCCCTTGCCCCCCTCCCCTAGGTCCCCCCCACTCCCCTCATAACCTGTTCTTCAACTTAAATAAATGCCAATGTATGAATAAAATTACACATTAATATTATCAATGTTCTATTGTATTTTTATTAATTTTGTTAAATATTTGTCAATTACATTTAATTTGGTTTGGGCAGGACTGAGTAGTATTGCAGGGTTTCAATGCAGTTTCTGGAAAGCATGTTTGACCCTTTATCCTATAAGAATGTCTACCAATTGTGGATATTAATTTGGAAGCAATGATACAACATGGGACACAATACACAAGTCTGAGCAAATCACCATCCAGTCTTTGCAGTAATCAGAAACTGCATCTGTCCTACATTTGAAAGGCAAGGATTTATTCTGTACTATTCCCCATAAGGCTATTAATTTTGAAATCACAGAATGTCAGAGAAAGAAAAGACTTTGTAAGTCATTTAGTTCAAACCCTTCACTTTTAGTTATGGAACCTGAAACCCAAAGAGGGAAAGAGCTACCCATGATTTTATGACACAAATGATACTAGAATTGAAACATCTAGATGAGCTTCCAATCTAAGATTTAGATAATCCTTGTTTAGATATTAGCAGTGACATCGTTCACTATAGCCACTTAGACATCCCGTAAAAAAAATCACATTCAGAGCTTTAAAGATTAGAAAATATTTTCCACACAGCACTGTGAAGCAGTGTTAACAGGCAATCACAAATGTGGGGAGACTTATATGAAAACCTGGTTTATTACAAGAGAAATGAATATCATCAAGTCTAGGATTTTCTACTTTGGTCTCCATGCCTTGTCCAGGCTGTTCCCCATACCTGGAAAGTATTTACTTTCAGAATCCCTAGTTTACTTCAAGGTAACTGGCTTGGGGTCAACAAGTCCTGGGTTCAAATCCTGCCTCTACACAGACCAGTTCAGTGACCCAGGACAAGTCCCTTCACCTTTCAGTGCCCACGGAACCTCCCCAAATCTGTAAATCTAAAGACCAGTGCCTATGTATTGATTGAGCTTCCAATAGCAATGAAATCCAGATCCAGAAAAACAACAAAAACTCTCCATCTCCAGGCACATGGTAGGAGTTTAATAAATGCCTTTTGTGGAAATGAAATGCCCTGGTGGAGGCGGGAATCTCCACAGCAATAAGATCTTGAATCCATTGTATATACTGAAGTACTTTTACAGTGAGGGGTAAATAAGCTCTGCCTTCAGGGATCCTTGGCCTTTTTTTCCGTCATGGAACCCTTTGTCTGCCTGAACAAGCCTGTGGTCCCCTTCTCGGATTAATGTTTTTAAATGCATAAAATAAAATAGAGGATAACAAAGGAAAACAACAATACTGCAATGGCGTTATCAACATTCAAAAAAACAAAAACGAATATTCAAGAGGCCTCAGACTAAGAGCCCCTGCCTCCACTCCAGCCCCTGGGGGCTTCCCCTCACTCACTCGCAGCAGGGAACGCTGAGAGGACACACAGGGCCGTTTATTGACCACCTACTCCCACTCCTCTTAGAAAGAAGAGTGGCCTTTTCTGGGTCCCTACCCCGCCACTTGTCCGCTCTCGGCGTCAGAGCTGCCTTCCCGTCAGGAGCCAAGACCCACATTAAAGTTCTTTCCAAAGTTTCTTGAACTGCGGCGCCCTGAGAGGCGCATGCGCTCACGCTCCGCGTCGGCGCTCTCTCATGATGTTATTCCTCTTGCGTCATTCCTGGGCGCCCGCCGGCTCCCCTGATAGTTCCGGTGTTCTATGGTCGCGGCTGCGTCCCTTCTTTTCTCAGAGTCCTTTCGTCGTCAAGTTGTGAGTCGCGGCCTCGCCTAGCAATTCACGCCTCCGCTGCCTAGGAAGTGCAACGCAGAGGCGGCTGGAAAGGAGAAAAAAGACAGCCGGAGGCACCGGAGGGACGACATCGTGAACGCGGCGCAGGCCTTGCAATGTCATCAGACGGAGCCGGAAGCGGCGCGGGGACGGAGCGTGAGTGGGGACCGGGCGGCAGGAAGAGTTGGAGCCGGCCTCCCTGCCCTCGTTTTCAGCATCTGTACAAAGTGGCCAGGACGTTCTTGCCTTGGTCTTGTTTCCTCCCGGGGCGGCCCTAGGCGAGCCCCTCCCCGTCTCACTTTCTCCAGGTTGCCCCTGCCCCTGTCTAATGAGGGATCTCTTCTGGGCTTCTCTAAGCTCCTTTCTACTCTGACTTTCCTGGTTCTACCCACTCGTTTTATAGACGAGAAAACCAAGACCTTGAGAGGGAAATTAACTTGGCCAAAGTCACAAAAGTAGTGGCTAGCAGAAGCAGGGTTTGAAAATCAGGTTAGTTGAAGGAAGAGAACATGTAGGAAACAATGTGATGGTGTTTTGAGGCATATCAAGGGCTGTCATGTAGAAGAGAAATTAGACTTGTTCTTGGCTTCAGGGCAGAAAGGGGGAGGTTTCAGAGACCAAATATGGGCCCAGTGGAAGAAAATGTTCCTCTCAGTCAGACCTGTCCAAAAATGGAATGCTCAGGAGGCAGTGGTTCTGCCTTACTGGAGGTACCCACTTGGAAATTAAATGACTACTTTTTAGGAATGTTGAAGAGCTTTTTGATCATATGCCAGTTAGACTGTATGACCAAAAGACCTATGCATCTGATATTCTTCAGCTCCTGCGTCCAAGACTCTTGTCATTTGTTCTAGAGTTAGCTTGCTACAAATCACTTCATGTCTCTTCCAGCAACTGACACTTAGGCTGCTGTGAGGCCATCCTTCTGCTAAGTGCCGGAAGACAACTGTGAAGGAGATTCAGTCCCTGTTCCGGAGTATAAGTGGAAGGCAGTGTGGATGTATAAAAAGAGGAAACCACCCATTACTTAAACAACAACTCGTTCTGCAGTTCTAGGTTCATAGGATCATAACATATTAGACCTAGGTGGGGGACCTAAGAGAACATCAAGTTCCACTTCAGTTATTTTACAAAGGAGGAAACCAGAGAGGAAGAGGGATATATGTAAAGTCCCTCAGGTAGGATATGGCAAAGCGGGTTCCAGCTCAGGTCTTCTCATTCAAAATTCAATTCATTTTTCACTGTGCCGTACTAGTTTCAGGTATAGGACAAGTAGTGTGAACTTGGGAGATCATTTATCTTGGCCACGTTTTCCAGATCTGTAAAAGGAGGGAATTAGACTAGATGACCTCCAAGTTCCATTTCAGCTCAGAATCTTTAATCTTAGGAGCTAAGAACACAAGATGTATATGAAGGGGTCAAATAAATGACAATAAAGATCACAGAGACAAGAAGAAATCAGCCTCAGAATCCAAGAGACCTAGTTTTGAATTCTTGCTCCCCAAATCCCCAGTGGTATAACTGGGCAAGTCCTTTAACCTCTCTGAGCTTCAGTTCCCTCATCTGTAACATGGAAATAATATGCTTGTAATGCTTACCTCAGGGGGTTTTGGGGTACAGAGGAGAAGGAGAAATATTATGGAAACTGCAAAGCACCAAAGTAATAGGAATGCTTGGAGGAGTTTAGATAAGAAAGCCATAACAGAGAACTGGGTCAGGTGACAGACAATATCAAGTTTTCTCAAAGGAGCAATGCAGAGCTATGCTTGGCAAAGACTCGGTAATCTCAGTGGAGCATGCACCATCACAGGCAATCTCCTACAACCCTAGTTTACTGAACAGTACTCATGATCTCTGACCATGGCTGTTGTTTCCCATCCTATCCCATCCCTTCACCCTTCTCTTTTCTAGTAAAGAACAAATAGGCATGTGACCCTCTCATTAGCAAGCATAATACTTGTCCTCAAATGAGTTATAACTCTAGTATATGTTTTCCAAACACAAACTTGATCAAGGATATCCCTTATGCAAAACCTCATTTAAAAAAATTTCTTTTTATCAAAATTGAGAAAGTCTTTGAAAATCTGCCATTTATGGTTACTGTAAATAGAACTATGTGTTATGTTATAGTGATAACCCATATTTCTCTAGTACCTTCAGGTTAATAAAGCACTTTCCTCAAAACAACCTTTATAGAAAGTATGTGAATTATCCTCTTTTTCACAAATCAGAAGACAGGTTCAAGTTAGAGCCATCTAAGTGCTAAAGTGAACAAAGTGATGGACCTGGAGTCAGGAAGAACTACATTCAAATTCTGCACCAGATACTTATTACCTGTGTGACCGTGGACAAGTTACCTAATTCCTCTGAGCCTCTTTACTCAATAGTTACTCAATTATTACTCAAATCTGAGTAAACTCAGATTTGAGTAATAATAGCATCTACATCCTAGGGTTCTCCTAAGGATCTTTGTAAAGCACTTCAGAGACTTAAAGTGCTATATAAATAAATTCTAACAGTCAATAATCAATAAACATTTATTAATGTTTGGAGTGTACCTGCTGTGTACCAGGCACTGTGCTAAGTGCTGGGGATACAAAAAGAGAGTCCTACCCAAGGAGTTTGTAGTCATTGTTATCATTATTAAGTGATTTGTCTAGAGTCCCATAGCTAATCTGGTCTTTTGACTTTGAGTATTCCTGCCATCTCTCAAGTGTAGAGAGCCAGCATGGGTGGATAGGCATGAATTTGAGCAAGTTGTGCTTTACTGGCCACTTAGATATCGAGCCACTTACTTTCCCCCAGTGTCCAGCCACACAAACTGGAGTAAAGAGATGGAGATATCCTGATCCCAGAGAGGTTTCAGAACAATCTGAACCCCTCAAAAGTCAGTATTGTGTAAGTAAAAGAGCAGTTATTGTGTAGTTATGTATACATTCATCAAGATTGCTTTCTGCAGTTCTTATGTCTCCAAATTCTGTGGCATACCACCTTTTAACATCTCTGTGATGAAAATGGCTGTGGAACAAAATGAGAGACTTCCTGGAACCCCTGAAACTCAACTTCTCCCTTCCCTCCGTATTAAATAGCCACCTTTAGATTTCACTGATTAAATGTTTTCTTAAATATTGGGGCCCCAAGGTGACATCCTTTTGGTTTGTTTTCCAGGAATGATTTACCAAGCTTTCTCTCAAGAAGAGGCCAAAGAACTTGATGTTCAGGTACAATGCTAGTCTCATTTTGTTTTTTGTCTTTTTGGAGGGGGGAAGGCAGGGCAATTTGGGGTTAAGTGACTTGCCCAAGGTCACACAGCTAGTAAGTGTTAAGTGTCTCAGGTCCTCCTAATTCCAGGGCTGGTGCTTCATTAACTGCTTGACCTAACTGCCCAATTGCTAGTCTCTAGAAGTAAAAGTATCATCTTCTCTGTTTGGAGAGGGAAACAGGAAAGGAGAGGTAACAGGGATTGAAAATAGGCTATAACAGTATCATAGATGCTGTTACAGCTATCTTAGTTGTACTTTTGTCTTTTCTTTGATTTAGACTACACACACACACACTTCTTGGCAGAGATACTGGAGTGGTTTGCCATTGCCTTCTCCATCTTTTTACAAATGAGGTACTAAGGCAAGCAGTTAAGTGACTTGCCTAGTCATTGTAGCTAGTGTCCGAGACCAGATTTGAACTAGGGTCTTCTTGACTCCAGACCAGGGACTCTATCCTCTACCACCTAGCTGCAACAGCTTCTAGCATAGTGCCTTGCATGTAGTAGGCATTTAATGAATAATTGTTGGATTGGATTAATAGACTTAACCAGAGAGACAGTTGTTCAAGTGGTCTTTGTCTTAGACCAACAAGACTTATTTTCCCATCTTACTAAAACAAGATTTAAATTGGCTTCAGCTGTTTGGTTTTCTGATGTAGTATAGAATGTAAATAAGAGGTAAGGGATATTTAATCATGGCCATTACAAAACTGCCCCTTAAGTCACTGTCTGAGCTTGTTCCTATGTCATGCTGGCACCTAAAAACTGTTGCATAAAAGGGGGCTTTATGCCACATCTTCTAGCATCAAATGGGATGTTACCCACTTTGGTCAAGCAAAGTCCTTTTGTACCATTTAATGTTGGCATTAATGCTTTAAATTTTGAAAAGTGAATACACCTCTTAAGCTGTTCTTCAAAAAGGAACCTTTAGATGATTTTTAGAAATGTAATAAAAATATCTTCTGATAACTCATTAAATTGTTAAAGAGCTTCTTCCTTTAAAAAAAAAGTTGTCATTAAACAGTTGTGTACAAAGACCCTTGGGACTCTCTGTTAAAAATGCAAAGAAATAATAGACCTGGTACCTACCTGGAGATAACTTAGTCTATTTAGAGAGACAAGACTTCCACATACCTGAAAAGACAGCATGTGCTGCCTGGCCTTATTAGTTATTACCAGTTGAGTGATACAGGAGTGTAAGTGTCATAGGGGTTCTAGGGAAACAGGTAACACTGGGAATTGATCTTATCAGAATATGCCATGGTTTTTTATAGATATGGCTAAGCTTGAATTCCAGCTTGAGGGCATGTGATGAGTTGTTATTTTTTCAAAGCCATAAACTCTCCCTTTGAAAAGAGGAGGAAATGTGCCTAAAAAGTCCTTCTAGGACTTTCCCAGACTGATTGTAAGAAATAAAGGATTTTGGAAAATGGTGTTGAGCTTTTCTTTGATGGTCCCAACACAAACCTTAACTCTTTTGGGAGCAGCCATCAATTTCATTGCTGTGGGAGCAGGTATTCCCTCTTCCACTCTAAGCTTTATAGACAGCCTTCAGGAGTAGTGACAGAAAAGTTCATCACCATCCAGGTCACCCAGAGAAGAGCCTCTGTGGACATGGCTAGGCTAGCCATGGACTCAGAGTCTTTCCAGTTTGGTTAGACTTGCCAGAATCTAGCTCCCAGAATAGCCAAGTCACCGGCAGGTCATAGTGAAGCATCAGAGGAGGAGGGTGCTCCAAGGACAATGTATATATAACAGTGTTTTGTTTTCCTGCTGAGGACTAGTTAGGATTCTGTTACCATGTTATCCAGAGTTCTTTTAGTCGGAAGGAAAGTTCAGAAAAGCGGGATGGAGGTTAGTGGGACCGTTCTCTGTGGCAAAACTTCCATGAGTGACATAAACTGGCAATTGACTTAAGTCTCTCTTTAACATTTGTGGCATTATGTACTTTGGAGTAGAATAGAAGAAGCCATACTGATCCTTAAATGGGAATGGATTCCAGAAAAGTTTGTGTATGATATATTAACATGCTTTAAAAGGAAATTATGTGATATCTGAGGGGGAATGGCAAGGGGATCAGAGGAAGCTACATAACAGAAGTGGCATATGTTGAACTATAAAGACTGAGCAGGAAATTAACAAGAAATGAAGGTGATAATATTCTAAACACAAGAAACACCATGAGTGTCTGCATGAGGCATGAAGGCACACAGTCAGCAAACATATTAAGAACCTACTATGTGCTAAGCACTGGGAATACAAAGCAAGGCAAAACACAGTACCTGTTCTCAAGGATCTCCCATTGAAAGGGACTCCAACTGAGGTTTTAAGGAATTCAGGAGGCAGAGGCAAAGAGGGAGAGTTCCAGACCTGGGGAATAGCCACTGAAAATCTTAGAGTTCAGAGATGGAGTATTATGTGGAAGAGCAAGGAAGCCAGTGTCACTGGATCACAGAGTATCTGAAGGGGAATAAGGTGAAAGAAGACTAGAAAAAGAGGAATGGACCAGGTTGTGGATGGTTTTAAAAGCCAAACAGAGGATTTTGTATTTGATCCCCGGAGTAATAGGGAGTCACTGGAATTTATTGCATAAGGTGATGATGTGGCTACACTTAACTTTAAGAAGATCAGTTTAACAGCTGAGTGGAGGATAGACTGGAGCAAGGAGGGACTTGAAGCAGGGAAACTAACCAATAGGTTATTACAGTAGTCTGGGTGCGAGGTGAAGAGGGCCTACACCAGGGTGGTGGCAGTGCAGAAGAGGATGGGGTGTATATGATAGATGTTGTGAAGATAGTATTCACAGGACCTGGCATCCTGCTGTATTTGGGGGTAAGAGAGAATGAACAGGGGCGGCTAGGTGGCGCAGTGAGTAGAGCGCCAGCCCTGGAGTCAGAAGGACCTGAGTTCAGATGCGGCCTCAGACACTTAATGCACACACAAACAAAAAACCTAGCCGTGTGACCTTGGGCAAGTTACTTAACCCCAACTGCCCTACAAAAGGCAAAAAAAAAAAAAAGAGAGAGAGAGAATGAACAGTCAGGGATGACACCTGAGTTGCAAACTTGCTTGACTGGGAGGGTGGTGGTACCTTCAGCAGGAATAGGGAAGTGAAGAAGAGGAGGTTTGGCAAGAAAGATAATGAGTTCAGCTTTGGACGTGTTCATGTCTATGGGACATCCAGTATGTGGAGTTTTTTATTTGTTTTGTGTTTGTGGGAGAGCAAAGGTGTACATAATACTAGAGACTAGGATAGGGCCTTGCCAAGTTGTAGAAAGTCTTGAATGACTTTCAGAGGAGTTTGAACTTCATTCAGGGGGCAACAGGGGAGCTGCTAAAGACTTTGGAACAGAGATCAGTACATCAGACACTATCAGTAAGAAATATTATTTTGGCAGTGGTATAAAGAACAAACTAAAGGTAGAAAAGAGAGGAGGTTTGCATGCATTGACCATTTGTGGCTTCAGAAAATTATTGCAGATGCAAAGAGAATGGTAGGCTATAGGTGTGGAGTGAGTTGTATACTCTAGGTCATGACCAATTGCTTAGCAATACTTCTTGTTGAAAGGGAGGAGGGGTTTGTATTGGGGGGAAACAATGTAAAGAGAGAGTCATTGAGAAAGGATTCCATAAGGGAAAAACAGACATCAAGAAAACATTGAACAAAGAATGAAAACTCAATGTTTAGAAGAGTATTGCAATGGTCTAGGTGCCTGGTAACTAGGAATATGATAATTGTGCTTAGATGGTGGCAGTGTGAGGTCTCATGGAGGTAGAATGAGCAGAACTTGCTAACAACGTATTGGATGTGAGGAGTGTTGAGCTGAAAGCCATTTCAAGTCAGGTGCTTAATTAATCTTTCAGTAATTCCTATGCAGCTCATTAATTCTTCCTTTGAGTGAGGAAAACAGGAGAAATAGGAATCTTTAAGAAAGTATCATGTTTTTCTTTTAAGACACTAAGCAAGTAAAGCAGGGGAAGAAATTCAGTTCGACAGACATGTATTAAGCATGTGGATTTCGAGATGTTTCTTAGCACGAGGACAGAGATGCTTGACATGTATTCAGCTAAGTATAATGCAAAGTAGGGGGAGAAGGGGGCAAAAGAAGAAATCAGAGTGCTTCAGAAGTACTGGAGGAAGAAGAGTACTTGCAGAAGAACAGCTAGCATGCTTACCGAGCTCACTGTGACCCTGGCAACAAGCTGGCACTAGAGGTATCATTATTGTTATTATTATTATTATTATTAATTATTCCCATATTGCAGATGAAAATACAAGCATAGAAAAGTCAGGAAAGTGAGACAGGATGATTTTAGGAAGAAAAATCATTCTAGACATCCACAGAGAATGGGGATCATCATCAATAACTGTGTTGAAGCTATCAGGCAGCAGACCCGGCTTGGCCCAAGCTCATTCCCTCTTGGGATGCCTTTCTTTCCTCACAGCGCCAGGGATCCCGCAAGGCCGAGGCCTTTCTGAAGGCCTTCCTCAAGCGAAGCATGCCTCATCTGACAGAAGCCAAACTGCATGACCACCTGCATCGCAAAGCTGTGGTGCTAGAGTACTTTCCCCCGAAAAAGCCCAAAGAAAAGAAAAGAAAATCCAAAGGCTTCTCTGCAAAACAGAGGCGAGAGTTGCGCCTCTTTGAAATTAGACCAGAGCAGCAAAGGTGAGAGTCCTCTACTCCAGTTTCCCACCTCCATACGGAGATGGGCAATCTCATTTGTGGGAGTTGTAACTGCAGAGCCCAAGAGTAGGTGAGATGCAGCTTGGTCTTGTTTTTATAATGTATGGCCACAAGGGGGTGCCCTTCCTTTACCAATGTTTCTCCTCATTTGATTTTTTTTTTTTTTAAATCAAAGTGGTCTGAGAGAGAAGGATGCCTCTCATTTGGTTCCTGTCTTGATTCTAATTGCAAAGATCAGTGTCATGCACAAAACTATTACCCATGGCAACAAGCAGATGGTATTTAAAGTTTTTAATGTAAGAAAGAGGAATTGATATTTCTTAAGATCTGAGGTTTTTTGTTGTGACTTTTAATAGCATTAGATGTAGTTTTATAACTAAGGAATGCACCACCCACAAGACTCAGAACATTTTTTAAGGAATTGTCACCGTTTCGTGGGAGTGCATCTTCCTTCCTCTTACTGATGCTTTGTCCCTCCTTAGCCGTAGTTCTTGGTTTCCCCATCTTGATTGCTTTTAGCCACAGTTTGTAGAACTATAGCTAACAACCTCCCACATTCCATACAGTTTGAGAAATCTGATTTACAAGTGCTGGTATAGTGTTGGTGGAGGCTTGTCACAAAAACATGTTTTGAGTAGGGAAAGAAGTTCCTGCCTAAAGTGGTGTTGTCTGGGCAAAAACATCTAAGAACTGGAGTCAACTGATGGTGCCTCATTAACTCGCACTTATACAGCTTCTATAGCGCTTTACAAAATGCAGATCTGTATTCTCTCAACAATCCATGAAGTAAGTAGTATTGATGTCCCTGTTTATAAATGAGGAAGCTAGAGGTCAAAGAATCAAAGTGACTTGACTATAGTCAACAATTAGTATCAGAAACTACACTACAACTTTGGTCTTCTGATTCCAAACTTAGTGCTTTTTCTTTTATATAACACCATCCATGAAAAGTGCATGCCTCCTCAGCTTGTCCAGAACATCACTTAGTATTGCAAAGTATACCTGGTACTTGAAAATAGGTTCTTCAATAACAGTTTTGTGTCAAAATAATCTTCGTCATCAACGTCAGAATTACTTAAAGGCAGAAATCAATAGCCTTCTGAGTTGAGAACTTAATTGAGCTGGGAAATAGAGCATTAAAGAATCTTTTCTCCTAGTCTTGTGAATCCACTATCAGCCCAGCCACCTCCCAAGCAAGATAAATGCTTTGTTGAAATCTTTTGGTTGTGTGTCTTCCTGCTGATATTTCTTATAATGAAGACATTTCACTAAACTGAAAGGGAACGATGAGATTTTAACAGTTGTCACTCTCTGCTAATTAGGATGCTGCATTCAGAAAGTTTAATTTCTTGAAATTGGGTTGGATTCTTTTTTTTTTTTTAATGTATTTCAGGAACTCTGAAACTCTCCAATACTGTTGCATTTTCACAAACCTTGTACATAGTAATCTTTGGTTCATTTTGCCTAATCTCTCTGACCTGTTCCTGGATTTATTTTAGATACAGCCTATTTCTCCCTCTGCATAATCTCTGGAAACAATATATCCGGGACTTGTGCAATGGTCTCAAGCCAGACACGTAAGTTAAATTTCTTTTGCTCCAAGTTCTAGCTCTCATTGCTGCTGGAAATACAGCATGAAGACCCAGTCTTGTGGTTCTCTCTCTGTATCAGTTTGAAGTTGTTTATGTGTTTGGTTCTTTCAGAGCTCTGGATTTGGAGTGTGATGTTATTAAATCTTTTGTCTTATAGGCAACCACAGATGATTCAAGCCAAGTTGTTAAAAGCAGATCTTCATGGTGCTATTATTACAGGTATATTTGATGAATTATGTCTGATATTACTGTACTTAAATTCTTAATAAATTTATTATCAATAAGGTTTCAAGTCAGTATGTCATACACTGTGCTGACAGTTCTAATGAGGTTCTTACCTTATATGTTCTCAATGTGGAACTAGAGTCATTCTCTTCCATTTGGTTTTAAAATTGGGTTTATTTTCATTTGAAATTCCATGGAACTCCTCTGAACTCCTCTCATCACCAATAGTAGAGTTTATTGAAGACTCTAAGATTGTAATATGAGGTACATTATATTTCTCTTCCAGGATAACAATATCAAAAATATGTTACTAGCTAAAAGGGTTAATTGGCACTACTTTCTGGGTAAGATGATACTTCCTCTCCCCCCCACCCACCCACCTTTGCCCACCAGTACAACTTTGAAAATTAGAATTGCCTGAGGAGCCTCTCAAGCTATGAGTTTTTTGGAAAGAGAATTGTACCTACTGCCCATGATGCCCTCATCACTTGGGAAAAGTCACTACTAGATGGAAACTGGTCAGCTTGTGAAAGCTGTATTTGTAATTCATTCGTTTATTCAGCTAACATGTACTGGGTACCTACCATGTCCAAGGCCCTATGCTGGGCATTGAGCAGGGCACAGAAGGGTACAAAAAAGACACAGACACCCAGCCCCTGCCCTCAGAGAGCTGATAGTTGTAGAGTAGGAATGTGGTTATGGAGAGAATGTGATCATTATCATAGGGGAGCTAGAAAATGCTCAGAAGGCTCAGGGAAAGCAATGATCACATTTGAACCAGCCTTGAAGAATGGAAGGATTTCAGCAAGTAGAGATGAAAGGAAGACATGGTAGATGTAAGGAGTAGTATTAAAGTGGGAAAGTATGAGATGTGTGTTGGAGGAACAGTCCATCTTGGATGAAGGACGTGTATAGGGAAGAAGTAGGAGATGATCCACAGGAGGAAATTCATCACAACTGGCATATTGGGAGATGTGTTAGGAGAAGGGTACTTGGTAGGTAGTATATTCAAATCCTGCATGTAATTGACTGCCTTTTAATAGACTTCTGTATATTACCCATGGAGAAAAATGAGTCTCTCCTGTCATTCTGTAGAGCTATAAGACCTCTTGATACTGTCTAGTGTTAGTCTTATTTATGAACATTCAGCTCTAGAATGATGTTAGTGAGTAATTGGCCACCCCTACATTTGGTGCTCTACACTAAAATAATAACAATACCTTAAGCCATGTAGCCCTCTACAGATTGTCAAAAGCACCTTCACATCCCATCTCTCAAGGAGAAGTAACCACTTCTGCCGCTATAGTGTCCTGGAGGGCGTTGAGGAACGGTGGGGTGAACACTAAACCAGGCTCTGAGAAGCCTAGGTTCTTGCCTCACCTCTTCCACCAGCTACTTCTGTAGCTGTAGACAAGTGATTTCTTGTGCTGAAGCCTCAGTTTCTTCATTTGTAAAAAGGGAGGGGTTGTAAAAGAAAGATGGTTGGAGGGAGAGAAGAGCCCTCCCAATGCCAACATTCTACTTGTATCTCCATGCCAAGGCTCTGAGCGGCTGTAGAAACTGTCACTGTTGTTTCTATTTTGCTCTTCAGTTACAAAATCTAAATGCCCCTCTTATGTTGGTATTACGGGAATCCTTCTTCAAGAAATGAAGCATGTCTTCAAAGTCATCACCAAAGATGACAAATTAAAAGGTATGTGGCCACTTCCCCATAGGCATTCCAACATTGAGGACACACACACACACACACACACACACACACACACACACACACACACACATTCAGTAAGCAGGTTACTGTCATGCTGGTCACAGGATGTTTCTGGGTAGATGTGTCTATCTGATCTTGTAAAGCATTCTGTGCAGAGCTGTCAGTCACATGGAAATGATTAACCCAGTGTCAAAAGCTGTTTCCTTTCTGACCCCAGGGCCTTCCCCAAAATGGCCTGGTATCTGTGAGTGTGGATAATCAGGGTAGCTGGTGGTAGGAAGAGTTTACCATTTGCTGCCTTTTGCATTAGGAGGACAGTTTACCCCTCTGCCTATTCCTAGATGCTAAGTATAGACTTTGGTCAGCGGTCTCCCTTCAAAAAGCTGAGACTTAGGAAAAGAAGAGAGAGAAGAATAAGAAAATGAAGAATTGTAATTTCCCACATTCTTAGATATCTCTGCTCCCAAAGGCAGCATTCTTGGTTCAACACAGCATTTTTAAGCTTGATATAATGGGAGGCATTGCTCAGGAAAAGAATAAGAAATAAGAAAAAGTGTTCTTAAAGTCACTACATTGTGGTCTACTTACCCAGACACTCAAAGCTGTTAGAACCTTAGTATTCTGTTCATTAATTCAGTTGTCTGTTTATTTGATTGTTTATTCTGATTTGGGTATTCTGATGCAGAGATTAGTTTTTCTCCTAGTTAAATAACACAGAAGAAGATGTATAGAATGTAGATAATTCTCTCCATGAGAATCAAGCCAAGGTGAAATTTGAGAGTTTTGTTTACAGATGTCTTCCCTAGAAAACCTATATCATAGGCATTCTTTCCCCAGGGCAGTATCTCAAGACTGATCCCCGTGCTTTTGATTGCAAAAATTAGGTGTTGGAGTCACATTGACTAATGTCTTTGTTAAACATTGGCCTTGCTGCAGAAAAGCTTTCCCATACATTCTGTGGACATCATCACTACCAGAAGTCAGGCTTATTTCTGTTTCCTCATTTATAACATTGCCTGAATGACGATGTCATATATAAAAGCAAACAAGTGCCAGAATGTCTCCTCACTTATCTTTTTTTTCCCTTTTAGTTATTCCCAAGTTAAACTGTGTGTTTACTGTAGAGATCGATGGCTTCATTTCCTATATTTATGGGAGCAAGTTCCAACTTCGATCAAGTGAGCGTTCTGCAAAGAAGTTCAAAGCAAAAGGAACAATTGACCTATGAACCCGTGACTGTTAAAGAAAATATCACTGCAATTCAGAACAGTGTAAAGGAAGCAGGAGACCTGAACTGGCAGCTGGCTCATGTTTGGTGCCTTGCCTTTTTAAAAAAAACTACTGCCAGGCTAGTGAGTAGCTCATTTCCAGATCATTTCACCAGTTCAGTTGTTAGTTGTCTTTTCTTTCCATATTGTTTAAAATTCTGCGTGTGGTCTGCCTGCCTCTTTGGTTAAACAGACGATTTTCTGGTTGCATTATTTTCTGGTGAGATTTGTTGAGTCCATTCAAGTCTGTCGCCCCCTGGAGTAGCAATCTCAGCAAAAAGAAAGTGCAAAATCACTGGCTCTTATTTTGCAAATTAATAGTTATATTGGATTAAGGATTTGGGACCCTACATATCGAGATTTGTGTCATCTAGTCTTCACACCTCAGTAGCAGACTATAATGAGGGAAATACAGAATGTACCATTTTCCAGTGCCAAGCCGTTATGGCATCATCCAGAGAAAAGCCAAGGCACTTGGGAGAATAGAGAGGATCATGAGGCTTTCTCTCCCAAACTGCCATACATTGTGTAACCATCTACTTCCCAGAAACTTCATCCCAGGTGTCCTTTGAAGCTATTTCAGAAAAGTATATCTGTAATAACTTTGAAATCTGAAGAAGAAAATTAACTTGTATTATTTGTGCAGTATACATATTATTTTTAAAAATAAGCCCATTTGTACTTTGATGCTAAAATATGGATGTTTTACTTATTTGTTAACTAATGTTCTAGGCCAGTATTGTCTGTGCTAAAAGCAAGTGAAACTTTCTGAGGTTAACTCACTATCTCTGTGGTGCTGGGGGAAGGGGGTGGGAGAGAGGGGAGAGAAAATATAACTGACTTTGTCCTGAAACCATTTCAGTCATTTCGGTGGGAAGTCCTGAGGAGTATCAGTGCCCTTAAGCATCTTTCCTTTGACAAACAAGATATGTGCCTTGGTATCCTCTCCTCCTCAACCCAAGAAACTCCCCTACAGAAACAGGGCTTTTTAATACCCCTTTGTCTTTGAGCCACTCTTTACAAGCACTCCACATTTAGGAAAAGAGAAAATTGCACACAGGGTGGATGAATATTGATTCAGATCAGATAACAGGCTTGTCTGACATGAGGACTAGAGTGCTGTGACCCTGGCATGACAGATGTGTCCAAAACTACCTATTTAGTGTATCATGTGACCTTAGATGCCATAACCCCATGTAGCTTGATAAGAAATGTCTCTCCCTCATTCTGACATTCCAAGCAGTGTTTGGCTGTTTCTGCCCTACCTGTAAGCTATGATCATAACTGCTTGCTTTCTTCATGGGGAAATAAATCTCTTAATTTAAAGTGGTTTTTGTTCTGTTTTAACTGGCTGAAATTGCCACATTCATAACTGAGTATCGTTAATTCTTAATAAGTACTGTAACTTTCTTTCCTAAACCATCCTGTTCTTTCCAGCCAGCACTCATTGTAAAAGGCTTCTAATGTTGTATAAATATACAGTTGCTTTCCAGAAAAGTTGTTGGTGCCACTTGCCATGTGAAATCTGTTTTTCATTTGGCATTGACTCAAGTTTCAGTGTGAGTTGCTTGCTACTTAAATGACAAACTTCCTGTCCTCTCCTCCCTCCTCCCTCCAATTAAGGGGACTTTGAGAGATTGCCTTTCTTTGGAGAAGGTTCTGAGTATCCTTGTGTCTAGGAGGCAAATGGTTAGTACTCTTATTCCCATTTCAGAGCAGGAAAAAGTAAGGCATAGTCCATATAGATAGAGCATTGTCCAGCCTATTCCAGTAACCAACCACAGGTTAGTTTGGAAACAGGTCTTGGATGTTCCAAGAAAGTCAAGCAAACTGTTTAACAATACAGGACCCAGGTTTTTAGCTGTCTCCTGAAAACAGGCCCGAGAACTGTGGAGTTTGAGAGGCAAAGGGAGTAGGGACAGTGGTGATGTTTCAGCCTACTAGTGGCTAGTAGGAACAATCATTTGAAGACCTTTTTTTGTTGGGGATGGGGGAGAAGTATAGTGAGGTGAAGTGGCATCAGAATGTGAGTGTTACCTGTTAAAGCTGGGGCCCTAAAAAGTTAGTCAAGAATACAGTTCAACATAGAAACCCACTAACAAGACAGTAGGGCCAGCAGGTTATGAATGCACTGATCCTCAGCCAATTGGGAGAAGGGAGACTATTCAGTGATTTAGATACCAGGGACGTACAAGGCAAAGGTGCATAGAAATTGTCACAGTACCAATGGCAGGGGTGACTGCAAGGCCATAGGTTGTAAATCAGGACTTTACTAGTGGAGGAGGAAGCAATGTTGAGTCAGTGTATCCACCCAAACTGTCTGAGTCAAGGGGAAAGGGTGAGAAATAGAGGAAGAAGTCGGCATTCTACAACTGTTAGGCAAAGAGACTAGTTGGTCACATTCAGGAACCACCTTTTTTTTCTCTTAGATATTCCAGACCCAACTCAAAATTCACTTCCACCAGACAGCTTCTCCCTCCCTTGTTTACCCTCTCAGCAACTTGTGTGTATTATATTTTATTGGGCACTTGCCTTTGGTCTCTAACTGATGTGTGGTGCTAACTGGTAGCTTCTCAAGCCCTGAGAAATGCCTTTTACTTCATTTGTTTCCCTTTCTGGGATGCCTTGTACTGATGGAACTGCTCATGAGTTGCTCTTAACTCTCCAGGTCCACAGTGGTTCTTCTTCTTATGCTCAATACCATCATACTTTTGTTATTTTCTACCACGTGAATGTGGGCCTCCCAGTACCTCCCCAGAGATCTCATCATCAAAATAACTTGGCTTTGTACACCACCTTGGAGTTGACAAAGGTGAGGAGTCAGAGTCTCAAGGTCAACTAGTCTAATCAGGACCATATGTGGAATATCCTTTACAGGATGGATGCCTGACAAATTCACCATAACTGCACATATTAGAACGGTCAGGTGTCCTACCCTCTAGAGGGTCCCTCCCTAAAAAGGAGTCATATAGAAAGAAATACCTATGTGTATGTATACATACATACATATATACATAATATATATGTAAGAATTATACATTGCTACCAGGTCTGAGCCCAGGTAACTCATTCCTACTTCACTGGTTTTAATAGTATTTGGGATTGGAAGAGGTGGTATATGTACAACAGAAAAGAGCCATTTCTAGATTTACTTAACTAAAAGTCTGAGTTTTAAAAACATGAATTTATTAAGAAGGCTAGCCCTGATCCTTTCTTGGTTTCTAAACACCTTAAGGACATTGACAAGATTTATATTTTAATAAAAAAGCAGAACAAATGGGGGTGGGGGAAAGCTGGTGGTAATTGCCCATTTTTGAGACCTGTTAAAGACCTTAGCTTAAAAAGGCCAAGGTCTCCCACATTATCCAGAGTCCTCTCCAGTCATCCTGATCTGCATATCCCTACTGGGCCCAGATGGCTCCAGAGGAGAGAGTGAGGCTGGCGATTTTGCACAGCCCTCCTTTACTTAAATCCAATTTACTTGCACTTCATGGCATCACCTCCCTGATGTCATGGTCCTTTTCAAGAATGAAGGACAAACAACAACAAATAAGGGAAAGAGCTCGGCCTAGGAGCCAGGCCTCAACTTCAAATCATTGTGCCTTTTGATTATACTACACTGTTGCTGAGAAAGTTAGCTAACCCCTCACAGAATTCATTGAGCACGTGCCATGTGGGAAATCCATAAGAAACCTAAGGGATGGTCCCTGCTTTTAACCTGGCTCAGAGACACAAGACAACAAATGAATGGATGGAACAATTAGTAAATAATACAAGATGCAAAACATAGTAAGATTTTCAAAAAAAGAACAATTCAGAATGATCAGGAAAGGCCCCATAGAGGAGATGGGATTTGATTTGGTTTTTAAAGATGAGGAGAGTTTGTATAGAAGAGAATAAAGTATTCCAAGCAAGGGGTACAGAGTGAATAAAAGTATGGAAATGAAACTTAATTTAGTATGTCCTTGGGGACAGTAAGAAGAGTGCCTTGAGGTTGGTGTTGACCTGGTAGAATCAAATTCCCAATGGAGTATAATCTTTGGAGGTCTGTTCCTTTATGGTTTGTGGGAAAATATCAAGAATTCCCTTTTAGGCTTGTGTTCAATGATTATTCTTGGCTTATTTCACTCTGATAAACCATTGAGATGCTTGAGAAGACTTCCTGTTCCAGAGTCAGGTATTTCAAACTTTACCCAGGCCAGAAACCAGATGATTTGGAATAATCACTGACACCTGGAAAAGTTGACCAATGACTTTCTTCTCTCCAAGATTCCAAAGAGTAAACAGGAGATGATTCAGAATAAACTATAAATCATGGTAAAAAGCTTTCTTTCTGGACAGCGGCTTTGATTTTAATTTAGTTTGCATTCCTTAACTATAATGCCTAATTAAGACATCTGTTAAAAGTCTATAATATTAATTTAATAGGGAGAGTCTAATAGAACTTTATTGGAATTGTCCATTTAATTAACCTCATGGGCCTTTAATGGATGTCTTAAATAGACATCATTAACGAGAGTGCTAGACAAATGAAAATTAGACTCAATAACATTCTTGGCAGTTTTTCTTGGGCTGTGAAGGACACATGCTTCCAAGTAGATTTGAGTACAAGGTATATCTACTTAACGACAAGCAGATACATAACGTTTGGGCCAGTTAGTCCAGAGTTTAGGGCCCAGTGTGATTGAAGCCAGTGTCATGGCATCAAACATGTTAGCTCCTCAAGCTAACAAAACAAGATTCTGCTCCATTGCTGATCTCTTTATAGATACTGAGGGAGTATGGATGACTGAGTATGACTTACCTGCTTCCTGGGAAAACAGTTCATATTTCCAGTTCTGCCTTGTACTGAAAGTGAAACATTTTGTCCCAAACATATACATGTACACATGACCTTCCCCCCCAACCCGTTAAGAACCATCTTTTTATCTTCCGTGGTCATACACCAGAGGCAGCTTTCTTGTAGTAGAAAGAGCAGTGGATCTGGAATCAGCGGACCTGGGTTAGAGTCTTGGCTCCTAGCGTCTGGGAGACAAGCAAATCATTAGTCTCTGGCCCTCAGTTTTGCCATCTATAAAATGAGGGCATTGGACTGAATTTTTAAGGTCTCTGACCTCTAAATCCCACCAATTTTGCATGTGTAAGATGTAGCCAGATTCCCAGAGTGGAGCCAAAGCTATCAATGAGACCTGAGGGCATCAAGTTACAGTCTGGTAGATTGTAAGTTCCTTGAGGGCAACACAATGCTTTCTTCATCTCTGATTTACAGAGCACCTAGTAAACAGTAGGCACAAAATAAAGACTTGATGGATAGATGGATGAATAAATGAGAGCAAGACTTTAAGGTTACCAATAAAACAGGACCTATACTATTGTCACAAGCAAAAGTCCCCCTCTCTGGGTCTCATTTTCATCTTGTCTAAAGTGAGGGGGATGAAACTCTGAGGTCTCAGCACTCATATTTTATGATACTCTAATGGGTACTTTCTGTGAATCCATGACCCCTGCCCATCCCACCTTCTGCTATTTCCTGGGGGTGGATTCTCTGTCCCATGACATTGTTCCCTGGGGATCAGCCCAGCTGGTTCAGTGAGAGATACTGCTTCCTGGGCCATTTTAGAATTTTAGCACTCCTCCTGCATCTACAAGAATCCCAGAGTTCATTCAAAAAAATATCTGTCAACTACTTGATATGTGCTAGACTCCATTGGGGGTGGGGTGAGAAATTGGTGCTGAGAGAAATAAGATGAAGTCTTTTTCCTCAAGGAGCTCACAGTCTAGCAGGGACCATATGGCCCACATAGATGATATAGGACAGAAGATGCCCTAAGAAGATACAAAGTGCTGTATGAGTGAGGAGAATCAAAGAAGGTTTTTCAATGGAGGTGGCATTTCAGCTCAAGGTTGGGTTAGATGTCAGCAGGAAGCTAGGTGTGAAAGCAGATATAGCATTGGGCCTGGGATCAGAAAGATCTGAGTTCAAATCCACCTTCAATTACTAGTTAGATAACCCTGGGCAAGTCGCTTAACCTCTATTTGCCTCAGTTTCCTCACCTGTAAAATGGGCATAATAATAGCACCTACTTCCCAGGATTGCTGTGAGGATCAAATGTAAAGTGCCTGGCAAATATTGTTGCCTAGTCATTTTCAGTCATGTCTGACTCTGTGCCCCGTTTGGGGTTTTCTTAACAAAGATACTGGAGTGGTTAGCCATTTCCTTTTCTAGCTCATTTTACAGATGAGGAAACTGAGGCAAACAGGATTAAGTGACTTGCCCAGGGTCACACAGCTAGGAAGTATCTGAGGCCAAATTTGAATTCATGTCTTCCTGACTCCAGACCTGGCATTATATCCACTGTGTCACCTAGCTGCCTGCAGCACATAGTAGGGGCTATATAAATGCTTTATTATTATTATTAAGACATGTAGGGGGATAGGCAGATATATGCAAATGCAAAAACTTAGAGATTACACAGAATAAATAGTAAGTAATCTGGTTTGCCAGAAGAGTAGAATATGTGAAAGGGGTTATGAAGTAGAGAAAGTAGGAAAGGTTGGACCTAGAACATGGTAGGCTTCAAATGTCAGAAGTCTCACTTCTGCTACCTACTAGTGTCATTTAACCTCCCTAGGCTTTGGGTTTCTCCTGCCAAATGAGAGAATTGGGCCTAGTTATCCCAAAGGTCCCTTCCAGCACTAAACAGAGGGGTCCTATGATGTCCCTCTAGGCAGCAAAGAGCCACTCAAGGTTCCGGAGCAGGAAGTGGCATGATCAGAGCATTGCATTAGGAAGATTACTCTGGCAATTTGCAGGCCGGCTTGGAGATGATGTGCAACAGCCGGCTGTGTTGAGCAGCCGGGATCCTTTGCTTGCTAAATAACGGTGCAAACATTCTGCTTATTTACGCTCTGCTGGTCTACTTTTCTTTGATCAACAACGACAAACACCTTGTATTTATCTGGCACCTCTCTGCCGAGGAGCTAAAAGCCCTGCCCAAGTATTCCCTAATTAATCCCCAACCACAAGGCCCAGGGAAACAGGTGGGCAGCAGGTGTGCTTTTGTGCACTTGCTGGGTGACCGACACTCTTAGGGATGGGGGCTCATATGGGCCCTGACCTCTAGGAGCTGACAGGCTGGGGCAATGGTTCCCAAATGTTTGCATTCTGATTCCAACACTTTATTACAGAATGTTTTCATTAACTTAGATTACCTGGAACAAAATTAAATTGAAGAATTAAAAAAAAAACAATTTTGTTATATTCAAGTACAAGGAACTCTACTAAGCGAAGTCTTATTGGATAGAGGTCTTATAGGGGCCTACTTTAATGAACACATGAGAATGGTTTGTTGCTTTCACAATTGTTTGAAATAGACCTTCTAAGGTACCTAAAACCAGGTCAGTCTCAAATTTCCCCCACAAAATCTTGTTCAATAATATTAATTCATTTTGGAGACCTTTTCTTCATAGATATGTACAAAGATCAACTCTAGGCCAGCCCTTGTCAAAATCTTTACAGATTCCAAGGTGGCCAATGAGGGGTTCAAGTTAATGAGATTTGGCTGAATTCACAGTTTGCCATTGCCTAACTTCATTCAATTTAATGACTTTGGCTGCCCTGTGGGTCACCTTGAGCCAGGATCCTACACAAAGATTTTCTGGCAACAGAGCACTCCTAAAATCTAAGGCTTCATCTTCACAGATCTGGGCTCAGCCTCCATATGAACCTTCCCAGCCTCTGACTACTAAGAATGCCAAGTTCCCCAAGAGAGCCCTGAAGCTGATTTTCTACCTGCTCAAAGGAGAGTTGCAGAGAAGGGGAAAAGTGAGGTTGCTGAGTGCAGGGATGGGAGAGTGAGAAGATTGAGAAGAGAAGGAAGAAAGGACGTTTCTGGGGTGATCAGAGCCAAGTAACAAGAAAGGAGGGGCAGGTAGGTGGTACAGTGGATAGAGCACCTGGCCTGGAGTTTGGAAGACGTGAGCTCAACTCTGGCCTCAGACACTTAACTAGCTGTGTGATCCTGGGCAAGTCACTTAACCCTGTTTGCCTCAGTTTTCCTCATCTTCAAAATGAGCTGGAAAAGGGAATGGCAAACCTCTCTAGTATCTTTGCCAAGAAAACCCCAAATGGGAGCACAAAGAGTCAGACATGACTGAACAACAAGAATAAGAAAGGAAAACGTAGGAGGGATGCCTGGGCATTGTACCAGGATTCTAGAGATCCAAGTCCTAATCCTAGCTTCACCACTGATTCACTTGGGAAAATCCCTCAGACTCTTTGGGTCTCACAGGATCATAGATTTAGGGCTGGAAGGGAACATGGCAGTTATCTAACACTGAAGCCCAGAGAGATTAAGTGACTTGCCCAAGGTCACACAGTACAAGACTCAGGATATGAGCCTAAGTTCCAGGATCCTACAAATCCATTACTCCTTCCACTTCTGCACAACCTCAGCCAATGTTCCTCTGGCCTGCTGGACCTGCCTCTCTTCCTCCTCCCATTCCCTTCTATCTCTTCCCCTTTCCTCTGCTGTCTTTCTCCACATTTCTGCCAGGGTCAGTTTCACACAGCAAAGGAAAGGAATACTTAGAGTCAGTTCATTTTCAAGCTTCCCCTGTAGCTACTTCTAACAACCCACACAGCCCAGCCATAAGAAGGATCTACTTCCTGACTTGGTATCACTTCCCCCATAACAAGTTCCCAGCCCCTAATCTCCAGGTCACCTTCTCACCTTCCTCAACTACTTTGGCTCTCAGTTACTTTGGCTCTCAGTTACTCAGGCTTTCAACCAAAGTGTCATCCTCAACCCCTCTCTCTTAGCCCCTGTATCCACATCTTGAGCCAAGGTTTGTCAATTTTTCCTCCATAACATCTCTTGCTTATACCTCCTTCTCTCCTCTGACCTTGCTCCAGCCTCCCTGGTACAGTCCCTTATCACCTCATGCCTGGATTCTGGCAATGACCTGCCAGTGGGTGGGCCTTCACACCTCAAGTTTCTCTCCAATCTAGCCCCCACTACACTCAAATATCAAAGTGGTCTTCCTAAAGCACAGTTCTGACCATATCAGCCCATTTAATCCGGGATCAGATATAAAATCCTCTGTTTGACATGCAAAGCCCTTCATGACCTGCCCCACCTTTCCAGTATTCTCCACTCCACATACCCCCATATACTCAGGGATCTAGTGAGGCTAGCCTCCTTGCTGTTCATCTCTTGTTATATTCAAGTACAAAGAACTCCACTAAGCTAAGTCTTATTGGATAGAGGTCTTATAGGGGCCTACTTTAATGAACACATGAGAATGGTTTGTTCTTTTCACAACTGTTTGAAATCTCAAGACTCCAGGCATTTTCACTGGCTGTCTACCATGCCTGGAACTCTCTCTTCATCTCCACCCCTGGCATCCTTCAGTTCCCTGCTAAATTCCCACCTTCTATAGGAAAGCTTTCCCAACCTCCCATAACTCTAGTGCTCTGGCAATCATCTCCAATTTTTCTTGTATATGTCTTGTTTATACATAGTTGTTCGCACATTCTCTCCCCAGAGCTTCTGGAAAGGGGGGTCTGTCCTCTTCCTTCATTGTATCCCTATCACACAGCATAGTGCCTATCCTATAGTAGGCACTTAATAAATGTTTATTGACTGATTGGCTGGCACAACAAGGACCCAGTTTTCTTGACTTCACATGGATATGTCTTTCCACTATACCAACCTCCTTTTTACCCCATGTCCCAGGCTCTCATGCCTTGGTACATAGTAGGTACATAATGAGAATGCTTGTTGACTGAATGATCAATGTCATTTGCATTCTACTTACCTGTGTCTAGACTTTACTACCACCGAATATTGCTCCACCTTCAAAATCATGAATTTGACTCTATCCACTGCCCACCTAGCAGGTCACCTTCAGACCTCCTAATCCTTCATCTTCTGGCTTTACCTCCACCCACAATCTTGGTCATATGGTCAGTCATTTTAATAACAAAATTTTTCTCCACCAATGGATCCTGTGTGTATGTCTACATGTATACATATATACACAGACATATATATGCATACACACATGCATACACATTCTTAATCTGTCCAACCCATGCATTCTCCCCACCCCGTATATCCACAACCCTATAATCTGCCTTCCAGTCTGACTGGGACAAGCATGTGCTACAGGAGCTCAACTGGGCCATCAGGGCACAGCAACCCTCAATGACTTCCTATCCCATTCAACTGTTCAAAACCTTCTCCCCAACCCCATCTCTCTCAACTGATGACTTTTATGAGAAGAATAAGGCCATCATAAGCTCTCTCAACTCCTCACAAAATCTGTTCTTTTCTCTCATCTCAGGAAGATGAGGAGGCCCCCCTCCTAACCAAAGCCATTGCCACACCTCTCCCCACCCAACCTCCATCTTACAATCTTCATTTCTTCATCTCTGCCTCTCTTTCTCACCTCTTCCTAAGACTTTATTAAAAAATCATTTTAATTCCTCATCATAGTTTCTTTGCTGTTGCCTTCTCTCTTACCTCCTCCTTTGTAGCTCAGCTTCTAGAAGAGGAACACTTTCTCTTTTCACACCCTCACTTCTTACCCCTCTCCCATTCTGATTTGTTTCCTGAACACACACACAAAAAAACATAATAACAACTAGCATTTATATGGTGCTTGAAGGTTTGCAAAGAACTTTACAAATATTATCTCATTTGATCCTCACAATGACTCTGAGAGGCAGGGGCTATCATTGTCACCATTTTACAGATGGGGAAACTGAGGCAGGCAGTGGTTAAGTGAATTGCACAGGGTCACATAGCTAGTAAATATTAGGGGCCATAGTTGAACTCAGGTCTTCCCGATGCCAAGTCCAGCATTTTTAATCACTTTGCCACCAGCTTCATTCACTAAACGTATCTCTCCAAGTTACCGATGACTTCCAAATTGCCAAACTCAACACAGTGACCACCTTCTGCCAGGATATCTTCCAGGATAATATTTGGGTTATCCTCCTTCTCTGACCTGGTTGTTCTCTTTCTCTCGGGTACTCTTTTCGAGGTCTCACCCTTCGCATACATCCTGTTCCCCCTTCACCCCACTTCTACCCAGGAGAAGGTGCTTCCTATGTGGCTCTCTTCCCTTAAGCCTTTCATCTCTTGATATCTTCTGCTCAGGTCCCTCATCTATAAAATGGAGGTATTAATCCCTGCCCTATCTACTCCAGGCATGAGATTCAAAGTACTTTAGCAAATCAAAGACCTGTTTAAACATAAGAGAAAAGTATTCTACTAATGTCTAATGTTCATATAGGAATCTTAACTTTTCAAAATGCTTTCCCATCTCAGTTAGCTTCACAACCATGAAGGAATGAGGCTAGGGTTAATTATCTTTACCTGACAATAGAGGAAACAGAAAACACAAGTTAGTACCAGAGTTAGGACTAGAATCTCAGAATCTTGCCTTTCATCCACTGAGGCTTGGGAAAGGGTTTCATCACCACCATCACTATCCCCTCCCCTATATTTGAAAACCTTCTTACAAAAGCAGAGGATAAATCCCCCTAAACCCAGGCTTCCCTTGGCTAATTGCTCAGGAAAGTTCAGGCCACCCCTTCACACCCTGGCATGTGGACGGTTATTTGAGAGTGAGGGCTAGGGCCATTTCCTGGTTCTTGGGTGGCAGAGGTGTTTGCTACAGAATTTAAAGGCTGTAATAACTATTGAACACCCTATTATCTGGCTGCCTAATTAATGTAAATGATAGTTATGCCACGCTCACCGAGGATTATGTTACTCAGAGGAAAATCTGCTAACAGCCACGAGGCCATTCTAGTCGCTTTTATGGAAGCAGGCACATTATGGCTTCATGGAGTAAAAGGTAAGTCATCGTCCTAAATAATGAAGACAGAAGGTTTAATGGGGCCCATAAAGAAAGCCAGGCTGTGGGCTTTTATTCCCCAAATTAGTTTGACTGCGGGAGTGGGGTAATGAGAAGGAAGGGGCCTGGGGGCCAGAGTGTTTGGGTTCAGGTCTCCAGAGTGTTTCATTTACTCCAGGAAACTCCAATGTGGAAAAAGTTACAAGTGCCCTGTCTTGGGAGGAAAAGAGAAAGGAGACCTTTTATTTCTCAGGGTGAAACCAGCTCCCCCTCCTGCAGAGCTGGCTTAGATGTCTAAGCATGATGTTGACATCATTCCTGTCAGGAAGAGGCTGGGGCCAGGGTGGTTTACTGGGCCCCATGCCCAAGGTCACAGGTGTGCAAACCCAATGCACAGGGCCCTGAGTACAGTGGAACTGAAAAATTCTCAAAATCTCAGAAGTAGAAGGTGACTCAGAGGCCATCTACTCCAACCAGTACCTGAACAGGAATGCCTGAATTACAGTCTATTACAAATGAGCATGCAAGCTCCATTTGAAGATGGTCATTGACAGAGACCCAACTGTCTCCTGGGGAGGGCCATTCCATTTCTGTACAGCTCTAAAATTTAGAAAGATTTTTTTTCCTAAGATGGATTCAAAATCTGTCTCCTTGTAACTTCCTAACACCCCAAGTTCTGCCCTCTAAGGCCAAGCAGAACCAAGTCTAATCTTCCATTTTAGCCTAACAAATTTCATATTCCCAATTAATGAGATTCAAGACCTTCAGATTGATAAGGAAGGAAAAGATAGCCACTCTCATTCAAATTGCAATCTAACCAAGTTTGTTTTGTCTCTCCTTGAAAGATTTTTTTTGACATCTCCCTTCCCTTCCCCTAGTACCATCTCCATTGCCCTTAGTCTCTATCTTTTCTATCTAGAATGATTTAATATCCATTTCTCTGGCCTTTGATAACCATCCTGGAACATTTAAGTCTAGGAGTACCCTGTATGGATCTGCCCCAAATTCCTTTTGGGCAGAAAGATTCATTCAGTTCTCAGGAGCCAGGAACATCTGGTGCCATATAGATAACACTTATTTGAGGCAGAGGCCTGGCAAGCTTCATTCAGACAATTAACAGAGAAAACAGAGCAGAGCAAAAGGTAGAGCTGGGGGACAAGAAAGGGCTGGGAATCCAAAAGGCATCTCTCTCAAACTCCCCCACCCTTTCCTTTCAGGACCTCAGCCAGGCCTGCCTTAAACTGTCTCTCTCCTCTCACTTCTCTGAGATATTATTCACCATTAGCTGTTTGGACTTTGTGGTCTGACCTTAGTGGAAACTATCCACTTATCCACCCCTCATTATTTGCCCTCTAGCTCCTGCAAAACCTGATTTTAGAACCATCAGTTGGCAAAAGCCATCATAGGTAATGATGCAGCCCATCTGCAGTGTTGAGGATGTGAGCACCTCTGGGATGGCACAGACCAAATCACCCTAAGTGCATAATTCAGGCCACTCTGCTGCAAAGGAAAGGCTGCCTGGCCTCCTTCAAGCCTGGAGCCCAAGATAACAGATTAGCCAGATTTAGCTCACCTGGCAATGCATGGGGCTCATCACCCTCCCATTTCATTTGTATAGGCAAGTACCCTTGTCCAGTCCAAAGAAGTTGATACCATCATAGGACTATTAAAATGGGTCCTCCTGGGGCGGCTAGGTGGCGCAGTGAATAGAGCGCCGGCCCTGGAATCAGAAGGACCTGAGTTCGGAGCCCGCCTCCGACACTTAATCCACACAAACAAAAACCTAGCCGTGTAACCTTGGGCAAGTTACTTAACCCCAATTGCCCTAAAGGGGCGGCTAGGTGGCGCAGTGAGTAAGAGCGCCGGCCTCGGAGTTTGGATGACCCGAGATCAGATCCGGCCTCAGAAAATGAGCACCCACGCATAAATAATGACTAGCCGTGTAACCTTGAGCAAGTTACTTAACCCCAATTGCTTTAAAAAAAAAAATGGGTCCTCCTTAGTCACTACTTTGTTACATAGGAATTGTAATTTTAACCTGTGAGACGATCAGAGGAGCACAAATCTAGGGTTGGAAAGAATCTTACAGGACGTCTAGTCTAACATCCTCACTTTTCAGATGAGGAGAGTGGCCTCTCCAAAATGAACAGAATAGATCTGAACAATATTAGCAGCAAAACCAGAATCTGAATCCAGGTTCTCTGTCTCCAGACACACAATGATCACAGAATCAGAATCACAGAGACCTCAGTAGCCATACACTACAGGAATCCCCAGGCTAACAGACTCGCTAAGTGGTCAAACAGCCTCTGCTTGGAGAAACTCCCAGAGAAGCAAGCCAGCCCTTCTCTGGCACCCCATTCTGCCCTTGAACTGCTCTGATCATTTGAGTTTTTTCCTAAAGTCAAATCTAAATTTGCCTATTTGCAATTTCCATCCATTGACCCTTTGCAGTCAAACAGAACAGGTATAGTACCTCTCATCCAGATCTTCAAATTCTTAGACATCTAACATGTTCCTCCCTCCCTTTTTTCTACCCCCCTCCTGAGAGTCTTTTCTAGACTAACATTCCTAGTTCCTCCATCTGATCATCGTATAATATGTACTTAGAGCTCTTTACCACCCTGGATGGCCTCCTATAGCCACTCCCCAGCTTTTCAGTGTCCTTAAACTATGGTACCATTCATTTTACAGATGAGGAAACTGAATCCCAGACAGATGAAGTTATCTTTTCAAAGATAACAAAAGTTGCAAGGAGATTTGCTTCTACCCTTTTCTAGATTCATAGGATTTAAAACTGAAGGACCTTAGAAATGATCTAGTCTGACTCCCTCTTAAAAAAGGAAGTCATGTCCCCACAAAGTAAAGCGACTTTCCTAAATTCGCATGGATGGTGATTTGGAAGCTGAGATTTGGAACCTGACCCAGGTTCTCTGACTCCATAACCAGCGCTGTCTCCAGTGTACCAGGCATTTTGTTGTTCACTTATAACCTATCCTGTCATCATCACCTAAAAGCATGTGTTAATTTCTTACCAGAGCAAGGCATTGTCCAGCGAGAAACCCCCAAGCAAATTCCTGCCCAGAGTTCCCTAGAAACACTGGAAATAAAGAAAATAGATACAATGGACAATGCACTTGCTCAGGGAATGTTAGAGCCAGTGCTGAAATCCTTTCTCTAGGCTCTGAGGGGAGGCTCTCCCTCCTACACTGGCTACTCTGACCTTCCTGGCTTCCTTTAAGTCTCATCTAAAATCCCATCTCCTACAGGAAGCCTTCCCCAACCCCTCTTCATTCCGCTGCTTTCACTCTCCTAATTATTTCCTATTTATCTTATATATAACTCACTTTGTATGTTTTTGTTTGCCTATTGTCTCCTCCATTCAACTATAAGCTCCCTGAGGGGAGTAACTGTCTTTTGCTTAGCAGCTGGTACATAGCAGGTGCTTAATAAATGTTTATTGAATTGAATGGGTTTTTTATGCCATTGGTCAAATCTCTTTGCCTTCTTGAACCTCAGTTTCCTCATATGTAAAATGGGGGAGTTGGGTGAAGGGAAGAACTCTCCAAGGGAGGCAGTACAAGTATTACATTTTCATTTTGCTGGGGCCCAGGGAGAAGGGGCTTGCCTAGCATCACACAGACATTGGAACTAAAATCCAAATCTCTTGACTCCAGTTATGCTTGTGCGTGGGTCCTAATGCTTTCATATGTTAACATCCTGCCCCCACGATGAGTCAGTGAACCCACTAAAGGTATGGATAGACTTTTATTCTTCTCCTACATTCTTTACAGTGTCTAGAATGTGTTGGGGTATAGTAGGTGCTCTATCAAAGTGCGTTAAGCTGAAGAAAACCATTTGGAATGTGTGTAGGACCAGAGGGTGTGGCCAGAACCCACCCTGCTGCCTCACCCTCATGCTGTAGGTCATTCTGGCATCTCAGTCTGCACGGTGACAGTGTGGAGTCAGAGCATCCCCAGCTCCTCCTGTGTCAAGCTGTTTTGACAGATGAGGAAACTGAGGCAAACAGGACTCAGTGACTTGCCCAGGAACACACAGCCAGTAAGTCTCTGAGGTCAGATTTAAACTCAGGTCTTCTGTTCCAGGCCCAGCACTCTATCTGCCCCATATCAGGGTTTATCATAACCATAAAATTTGAGTTGTGACTCAAATACAAATATATGATATCATACCAAATCTCTATCCAGGAACTAAAATTTTCTAAAGCTACTTTTCTTTGAAGGCAAGGTGACTTTGATTGAATTTAGGACACCTAAGTTATGGCTAGAAATTTTACAGTGGTGTATTTTGAGTGGTGGAGGGACAACTGATTCCACTTTAGTTTAGAATGTCAGAATTGTAACAAGTACATAGAGGTCATTTCATCCAACCCCTTCATTTTATAGATGGAAAACTGAGGCACATAGAAGAAAATGGACTTGCCTCTACATGACCCCAGCTTTCAAATCCTATGATCTTACAATCCCCTGACTCCCAATTCACCGCCCTGGGAAGCAGTGTAGCATGGTAGAAATGGGGCAGATTTGGAGTCAAATGACCTGAGTTCAAATTCTGACAGCTGCCGACTACCTATACGACCTTGGGCAATTCACTTAACTTCTCTGTAACTACCTTTTCTCATTAATTAAAAATCAAAAAGCAAAGATGTTGGACTAGATGACCTCTAAGGACTGTCTCCTCCAGCCCCAAATATGTGATCCATAGGCACTCTCTACTATACCACACTGCCACCCCTGTGATGCTTCAGGACTTTCTATCTTTCTCTGGCTGAAAAAGCCCAACTGTTTGTTGGCAGAGAGGGCCTACTGCAGTTGCTGGGGCCCGCTGGATTATAGGATCTCTGGCTTTCCACCTGGAAAGTCCCTAAGGGGACACCCATAAAGCATGAGTTTATCTAGCCCAGTCAATGTTATGTGACAGATCTGCATTTTAATCACCTGTCAATTACATTGTTAACTATGTGGAGAGCCCCATTAGGAAGACTTCCCCGTTGTGCACTTACTCCCAGTCAGTTCATAACTCGGGTTCCTCCTGTTCCAGAGAATTCTCCTAGTCACAGATCAATGTGGCACTACTGTTCCCTGGTTTGAGAAGGGGACCATGAAAGAACTGAGCCTACAAAGCCAAGAGACATTGCCCTGTCTCGCTGGATGGGAGGCCATGCTCCAAGGAGCTCAGAT
Organism: Gymnobelideus leadbeateri; assembly: GCA_011680675.1. Classification (NCBI taxonomy): domain Eukaryota; kingdom Metazoa; phylum Chordata; class Mammalia; order Diprotodontia; family Petauridae; genus Gymnobelideus; species Gymnobelideus leadbeateri. Next base: position 115,738 of record WOXC01010487.1, read on the forward strand.
TCTGGCAGGATCTCATTACAGAGAATCCCTTTACAACCAGGGCTGAAGATAAGATGGAATAAAGGGGATTCATCTTTGGGATCCTCCATTCTGTGGTTTAATGGGAAGAATCTTAAATTAGGAGTCATGGAACCAGAGTTTCAAACCCCTACGGGGTCACCCAGCTGAACTCTGGAAAAATCATTTGACCTCTTTGGGGATGAACTTCCACATTTAGATCATTTGCAAGGTGCCTTCTAGCTCTAAATTCTATGATTTAATGAAAAAGTAAAAAACGAAATCATAACTAAGGTGTGGCAACTGGAGCTTTGCCACTGTGTGTTGAATATAGAGGAGCACTTACAATCCTTCAGCAACAAAGAAACAACTGAACTTGGCATGTTTTCTCTCCCTACCAGCCACACCCCCAATAAACACCTCCTCAGCCCTCTGCTACCAAAGTGCAAAGAGTTATAATGCCAGTAAGTATTCTCGAAGAGTCTCAAACACCCTCTGAAGACATTTCTTCCTTCCCATGGAGTAGTATCTAAGGGGAAAAAGGAAAGGCAGAAGGAATATCACTTTTATTTTTATCTAAGCTCTGAAGACCACAAAAGCCACCTTAACAAAAAGGAAAAAAAAGTCCAAGACACAAGTGATAGCCCACTTACTTCAAGCAATATGCATACAGCAAAATTCCATTGCTACCAACTACCAAGTCTTGGGAAGTTGTTATAATAGTATTTGACCGTTATTTGTGGACATATAACAACCCAACCTGCTCTCTGCCTGCTCCTGACTGGCTTTTCCAAAAATGGAACGATTTTATTATTTGTGATACTTTTTATTGTAATAATATATTTTATTCATAAGCATACTATGGTCTCACTATACAAAACAGAGAAACAGATGCTCAGAGAGGTCATGACTTGCCCTAAAAGATCCATAGAGCAATGAAGAGAAAAATCCCAATATTGTTTTGACTCTTCCAGATTTCTGTCTGACACTTGAAACTCAACTCAATGAACCTTTATTAATAATTTACTGCTTTAAGTCACTGCCCTAGTCCCAGGGCATACAAAGGTAATGCAAAGAACTCCCAGCCTTCAGAGAGCTTCCATCTAACTGAGGGAAACTGATAGGCAAACACAGATGAGGAAATACAAGATAATGTAAGGAGGAAGAAATTACTAACAACCAAGCAACCTGGGCAACCCATGAAACCAGAAAAAGACTGAGGGAGAAGATGAGGAGGAATCTTATTCCAGGCATGGAATAAAGGATGACTAGGCAAAGATCTGGAGACTGGAGATGGGATGTGAAATGTGAGAAATAGCTAGTACATAGTCCCATTTTCTGGAAACAAAAAAGTGAACAAAGAGGAAGAGCAAAGAATAAAGCCAGAGAGGTGGCTGGAGTCAGGTTGTGGAGGTGGCTTTTAATTCTAGGTGCTTTAAATGCCACTGTAAATTCTTCCTGAGGAGAAAATCAGTGCCAGAGGGGGAATTATGGCCACTGCAATTAACTCTCCCAGGAAGCAAAGGAAAGGCTAATTAGCAGGAATTTTGGACTAATGGGGCCTCAGAAACGGCTCCAGGGCACACAATCATGTTATGGTGGGAGCTGTTCTAGCAGGGTCACTGCTGTCTGCCTTTCAGCATCTCAGCCAGACATGTTTTAATTGGTTGTTTGCCTGTTGGTGAGTTGGCGGAGGCTGATTGACAGCTTGGCCAACCAGTGGCAGAGGACACAGGAGCACTGGAGTTTGCAGATGCCTCCTCCACCACCTCCAAAGATGGTCTGGGCAACAGCCTGAGGATGGAGAGGCTGTAGATGCTGGAGCGACCAGAGAAACAACAGTCTGGACTATGACTTGGGACCTGTATCACTATCCCATTGATCAATAGCAGAGGAAGGGAGAAGGGAATTAAGTGACACAGTGCTTTGAGCGCCAAGCCTGGAGGCAGGAAGGTCTGGGTTCAAATTTGACCTCAGACACTTACCAGCTGTGTGGCTCTGGGCAAAGCACTTAACCCCTGTCTGCCTCAGTTCCTCACTGTAAAATGAGTATAATAACAGCACCTTACCTCACCAAGAGACATAATGAGATAATGCTTATAAAATGTGCCTAGCACCATGCCTGGTACATAGCTGGCAAAACATAAATGTTTATTCCCTTCCCTTTGTGTCCTAAACACCCCCATCGAGGAAAAGCGACTCCTCTACAGCACAACCCCCCAAGGAACTCACTAACTTCTGGGCAAGTGAGTTCTTCCTCCCCCCCCACCACCCTCACTGCCATCCCTTGCCAAAATCTAGCTCATTTCAGCCTTAGGGTTGGAAAGAAATTTGCCTGTGCTATAAAAATAACTCACATTTATATACTGCTTTATAAAGTTTATAAAGAATTTCTTTGCAACAATCCTGTGAGGCAGAGAGACAAGTATTAATATCCTCATTTTAGAGGTGAAGAAACTGAGTCTCAGACAGGTTAAGAGACATGCCCAGACTTAGCTAGCTAATAAGTATTACATAAGCTCCTGGTGAATAGGGGTTGCTCCTTTCTTTGCATTTATATCCCTAGCATTTAGCTTGGCATACAGAAGGTGTTTAATGAATGCTTATAGATGGGTTGATTGAAATATCAGAGCTGGAACTAAAACCAAGCCATAGGATCATAAATCTAGAGCTAGAAGGACCCTGAGAGGGCACCCCCCCCCATTTTACAGATGGGGAAACTGAGACCAAGAAAGGTTAAGTGAATTTCCCAAGGCCACATATCTAGACTGAAAGTCAAGATTAAAATCCAATCCCAACCCAGCCCACTGATTTGAAAGTCATGCTCTATCCACTGTTTCAAGCCAACTTCAAAGTCCAACACTCTTTCCATTAAACCATTCTCCTAGGCAGTGACAGCTGCTAGTGAGGAGGGTATATTATATTCTCTCCTGAAATTCCCCTTTTCTGGGCCACCCATCCCAGGAGCTTCATAGGGATCCTGGGATCTCTAAGGCTGTTTATTCCTTCCTAAAAAGTCTCATTGAAAATGGTGGCAAGAGCTCCATGCTTGGGCCAGTAGGTGGCAGGCAGCACCCACGCTGCCACCTGAGCTAATGGTAACTCCTGGTCCCAGAAAGACTGGGACCCTCAGACACTTTGAACAATTTTGAGCCCATGCTCGTGACAGGCCCAAGAGCACAGGACCTTTGGGCTCATTCCTTGTTCTGAGGCACAGTAGGCCATTCTGATTAAGTACTCATTAGTCCCAGTGTCTGATCAGTTAAGGAAAGGCAGCTCCTGTTTGACCAGATCCAGAGAAATGGAAAATTCTCAAGTTGGCCACCTGGGGCTGTAGGACTGGGGCATGTCCTCCTTCCAGCTCCCCGACCACTCTCCTCTCCTCTGATCTGTGCTTCTTTTTTCCCTTCCCCCACTAGGAAGAAGTGACTGCTCACTAGAAAACACTTGTACCTTTTCTGTATCTTTTCCACTGATTCACATTTTCCTCTCTTTTTCCCTTTTCCCAGTCTACCACACCCTCCTTCTTCTACCCTTCATCTCCATCTCATTGGCAAAACTCTCCCATTGACAGACAAAATCTCAGATCAGAATGTCTAGTGAAAAGGGCCTAAAAGATAATCAAGTCAGAGACTCACAGAGTTGGAAGGGACCCTATCTGGTCAAAATGGTGGAAAGAATATTGCCTCTAGGGCCAGAGGCCCTGTGTTCAAAACCTGATGCTTACTACCTGGATGACCTTAACTTTTCTGGACCTCAGTTTTTTCATCTGTGAAATGAGAAGGGTGGACTAGTTGGCCTCTCTAAATCCTATGATTTAGAGGGTAAATGAAGAAGTTTCTAAACTGTTCTTATCAGGGGTGGCTAGGTGGTGCAGTGAATAGAGCACCAGCCCTGGAGTCAGGAGGACCTGCGTTCAAATTCGGCCTCAGACACAACACACACACACACACACACACACACACACACACACACACTAGCCGTGTGACCTTGGGCAAGTCACTTAACCCCAAGTGTCCTCTAAAAAGTCGAAAAAATAAAAAGTAAAATAAACTGTTCTTATCCTTTGACTCAGACATCCCACTGCTGGATATATAATTCAAAGAGGTCAAAGACAGAAAGATTCCATATATACCTGTAGATTCATAGCTGTTCTTTTTGTGTTAGCATTAAAAACCAGAACCAAAGTGCATGCCCACTGATTTGGGAAACAATTTGGCAAATTTTGGTTCATGAGTGAAATGAACACTATTGTACATAAAAAGGACAGGTATGGGAAAGACCTCCATGAACTGATGCTGAATGAAATGAGCAGAACCAAAACATTGTACACAGTAATAACAACATGGTGTGAAGATCAACTTTGATAGACTTAGCTCTTCTCAGCAATATAATGACCTAAGACAATTCCAAAAGACTCATGATGGAATATGCTATCCACATCAAGAGTAAGAACTATGGAGTCTGAATGCAGATTGAAACATATTATTTTCTCTCTCTTTTTTTTCTTTCTTGTCATTTTCCCTTTTTGTTTTGATTCTTCTTTCATATCGTGACTGATGTAGATTGTACGTGTATATCCTTTATCAGATTGCTTGCTATCTTGGGGAGGGAGGAAAGGAGGGAGAGAGAAAAAACATTGGAACTTAAAATCTTATAAAAATGAATGTTGAAAACTATCTTTACATGTAAATGGAAAAAAACATAATACTATTCAGTGGAGGGGGGAAGACAGGCATGAAAAATTTAGAAAAATATAGGAAGACTTATATGAATTGATGCAGAGTGAAATAAGTAGATCCAGAAAGACAACATACACAATGACTAGAATACTATAAATGACTGTTACTGGGATGAAGTTAAAATCCACGTAATTATTTTGACTAATCTTGGCCATCAAGAAGAGATTTTTAAAAAATGTACCACCTTTTGTTCCTTGGAGAGGCAGGAGACTATGAGTTCAGAACATTGCATATGCTGTCAGAAATAATTACTCTTTTGGTTGAATTTACTTAACTCTTTTTCCTTGTGACAAAAGAAGATTCACTGGTTGCAGTATGAGAAGAGGGAAGAAGTATATCCAGAAAATGACTGTGATATAAAAACAAAAACATAAAGCAAAACTTAACCTGGGTGACTGAGATAATAGTATCATTGACAGAGGCAGCAAGATAAGGATGAGAAGTTGGATGAGGGAACAGTTGACGAACTTACACATTGAATGAAGCCTTCCCTGCTGTTCCTTCCCTGTACAAGTACAATGTCAAATAGAACTGCTACAACCTCCCTCATCCCTCTCTGCTTTGCTTTGAGAACACTTTGCACTTTTCTTAAGATTTTGTGTTACTACTAACTCTATTTGTTGTTGTTCAGTCATCTTCAGTTATATCTGACTCTTCATGTCCTCATTTGGGGTTTTCTTGGCAAAGATACTGGTTTGCCATTTCCTTCTCCAGCTCATTTTACAGATGAGGAAACTAAGGCAAACAGGGTTAAGTGACTTGTCCAGAGTCACACAGCTAGCATATGTCTGAAGCCTGATTTGAACTCACTAAGATGAGTCTTCCTGACTCCAGGCCCTATCTACTCTATCTGCTATATAAGAATCTAACATTCCTTACTAGACTCCACGAGGGCAGGTGCTGTACGTACTTTATTCCCATTTGGACCCCACAGCACCAGACACAGAGTCTTACATATAGCAGACTCTTCATGGAATTTTTAGGCTTCTTTGTAAAATAACAGTTTTAAGACAGTTATTACAAGAAAGATGTTTCCTCTCCTTCTTTCTCTTTGCCTTCTCTGTAGGTATTCCCATAGGCCCTCAAAGATCAAAGATTAAAAACACACACTCCCCTTGAATCCAGAGGGACATGCTCTTCAAAGAATGATCATCACAAATGTAACTTGAAACTTCCAGACCAATTTGCCCTTCTCCACAACACTCCATTTGACTCCTAAACATTCAGTAATAGCATCTATTATCTCTGTGGGAGACCTTAGTGAAACAGACACTACCCATAGAGGGCTAAAGTAGTGTTAACCCATTTTCTTCTCAAAGCAGCCCATTCCATTTCTGGGTGACTGTTATTGCTGTTCATTTGTTTCACTTGCGTCCAACCCTTTATGACCCCATTTGGAGTTTTCCTGATCAAGACACCGGAGTGCTTTGCCATTTCCTTCTCCAGCTCATTTTACACATAAGGAAACTGAGGCAAACAGAGTGAAGTGACTAGCCCAGGGTCATGCAGTTAGTAAAGTGTCTGAGGCCAGATTTGAACTTAGGAAGATGAGTCTTCCTGACTCCAGGGCCAGCGCTCTACTACCTAGTGCTACCTTGCTGACCCCTCAGATTTTAGGAAGTTCTTTTATATCATTCCACTCTATAACTTTCATCTATTGTTCCCAGTTCCTCCCTCTGGAGCCAAGAGAACCAACCCCTCTTCCACTGACAGCAATCAGTTTACCAATAAATTATTTTTTCTCCAAGCCAGGTCCTTCCTTTACCATCCTTGTCCTCCCCTTCTGGATCTGCTCCAACTTGTCAATGTCCTCCTAAAATGTAGTGTCCAGAATTGAAAGCAATAGCTGTGTTCTCATCAAAGCAGAGTGTAGAAGAACTCTTACCTCCTATGCTCTAGACACCTGACTGCTCCAATCCTTAGGATCATGGGTAGGGCTCTGGAAGGTGCCTCAGAGACTATCAGCCCAGAAAGGTTGAGGTGTTTGCCCAGGGTCACACTGGTAGGAAAGTGGGGATTGGAACTCTGGTCTTTTGCCTCTGGGGCCAGAGCACTTTGTATTGTAACACACTGACAAATTTCTTCAATGCGCAGATTCCTATATGTGCAAATTATACACTATCTATGCCCACTTCTGTGATTTTAAGAAATATATTGACTTATTTTGTTTTGATACAATATACTTTCCCAAACACCCAAACAAATTCCTTTGCAAAGCAAATCTTGAAAAAACAGTTAATAAGATTGATGGAAAGGGAGGTGTGTCCTTTAATTCTGACAGAATGGTACTAATGTTGATCAGTGTATTCAACCAGTCTTTTGGTCTTTATATGCTGACTATATTTCAGCTGTTGTAAACATTATATGGATAGGGTGCCATGTCTGGAGTCAGGAAGACTCATCTTCATAAGTTCACCTACTAGCTGTGTGACCCTGGGGAAGTCTTTTCACCCTTTGCCTCAATTTCCTCATCTGGAAAGGAGAAGGAAATAGCAAAGCCCTCCAGTATCTTTGCCAAGAAAACCCCAAATGGGGTCACAAAGAGTCAGATACAACAGCAAAAATGACTGACCAGCAATAACAATAATCATTATGTATTGTAGAGTGGGTTTTTTTGGAGCTCCTTTTCTCACATGGCAATTGCTTCATGCAAATCTTCCCACGTTTCTCTGAATTCTTCATTTTCCTCATTTCTTACAGTACAGCAATATTCCATTACATTCCTATACCACCATTCCCAATTGTTGAACACATATTTTATTTCTAGCTATTTATTGTAACAACTAATGCTACTTTAAATAGTTTTATAGATATGAGTCTTTTCCTGATGTCAAAAACCTTCCTGGGATATAGAGTCCTAATTTCAGAATCCCTGAGTTGAAGGTATGAACAATTTACTAACTTTTCTTGCATAATTCCAAATTGTTTTGTACAATAGTAAAAAACCAGTTTGCAATTTTACCAACAGCATATTAGCATGGCTGCTCTCCCAATTTATTGATAAGTTTTTTCTATCTTTTTTCCACTTTTGCTAACTTGCTGAGTCTGAGAGTGATACCTCAGGGTGACTTTAGTTTGTATATCTCCGATTAGTGATTTTTATCTCTTTTTTTTTTCCAGGTGGCTGTAGAGAGTTTGTACTTCTTTTGAAAATTATTCATATACTTTGACCAAGTGTCTATTGGAGATTGACCTTTAACATCCTAAATTACAGTAAATTCACTATAGTCTTTAGATGTCAAGCTTTTATCAGAAATATTTAATGTAAAGATTTTTCCATTCCCTGTCTTTTCTTCTGATTCTAGCTGAATTGATTTTCTTTAACAGTTTTCAATTTCTATGTAATCAAAATTGTCAATTTGTCTTTAATAATATCATCTGTCCCGTGTCTAGTTACAATTTTTCCCTTTTCCATTATTGTGAAAGATATGACATTCCTTTTAATTTTTTAAGAGAGCTAACCTTTTAGATTTAAATCATTAGATCAAAATGATATTTCAACAGATTGCATTCTAGTATTCTCTTTACAATTCTTATCAAATGAAGAATCCTTTCCCCAGTATTTTATGTGCTTGGGTTTGTCAAACACTGATTGCTACGTGCACTTATTTCTAGGTCTCATTTATCCCTTTTCTATTTGTCTTTACCTTGTATCATATAACTATATAATATGTTACATAATTATTGCTCTGTGGTATAGTTTGAAAAGGAAGCTACCAAAATCTCCCTTGTTCTAACTTTTTAAAAAATTGTATTCCTTGATAATCTCAACCTTGTAGTCCTCCAAATGATTTTTTTCTCTTATTTTGTCTAATTCATAAAGTATTCCTTTTATCCTTGATTCATATAGCGCTAAATTTGAAGACTGATTTGAACATCTTCTTATTTACTTTACTGGGACAGCCTAGGCATATAAATTGGGTATCCTTCTAAGTCTTCATCTACTTCTATAAATAAACAAATGAACAAATTAGTGATTAAATAAATAAATGAATAAATAAAAATAGATGAATGGATAGATAGGCAGATAGAAATAGATAGGAAAGATAGATGAATAAACAAGGAAATAAAATACACCAAGACACCTATCTTGGTAAAATTAATTCCTAGATGCTAATCATCTTATTGTTATCTTAAATGGAATTTGTCTTACTATCTCTTTGTCTTGAGTTTTGTTAGTGATATACAGAAAGGCTGATGATTTTTGTGGGTTTCTTTGATATTCTACTACTACTCAATTAATTTTGTTGTTGATTCTCTTGGGTTCTCCAAACAAAACATCATATCATTTGTAGACAGAGATAATTTTATGACCCATACTTATCCCCTCAATTTATTTTTCTTACCTTATTGTTATAGCTAGCATTTCTAGCACTGGGTCTAAGAACTATGAATGCAGTGGGCATGTTTGTCATGCTCCTGTTAATTTGGGGAAAATGTCCATCATCTCTACATTACAAATATATTTGGTTAGTTTTTAGTTTTAGACACTTTTGATTACATTTAGGAGACGTCCTTTTATTCTTATGTTTTTTAACCTCAGTATTGTCAACATAAAATGAATACAGTGATTTTTTTTAAGATTCCCCCTACCCCAGTCTATGGTAAATTCATGTGTTTTTATTAATTTTGTTATTTATTTATTATTTCTATAGCTTTTGAAAGGTTAAAATATATTCCTGGCATAAATCTAAATTGGTAATAGTGAATAATTCTTGAATACACTGTTAAAACTTCTTTGTTAAAATTTGATTTAATCTTTTTTGTATTAAGAGTGGCCTCTCATATTCAGGCTTTCCTTTGTTTCTTCTTCAAATGTATTTTTTTCATAGAAGGAGTTTGACCTTCTTTCTCTATCTTTGTAAATAGTTTATGTAGCATAGGAGCTATTTGTTTCCAAACATTTTATTTTTTAGCATTCACTTATAAATCCCCTTGGGTTTTTAATTTGGGAGTTGGTTCATTTGTGTCTTACTAGATTTCTATTTTGGGGTAGGATTGTTTATTTTTCTTCTATTTCTTGTTTTATTCATCTGATTATCTTATAGTTTGCTAAAATAGAAAATATCCATTTCACTTAAATTGCCAGCATTGTTGGTAATGAAACTGGTACAATAGTTTCTGATAATTTTGTTTATTTCTCCACCTTTCATTTTAAATTCTCCCCATCTCATTGGTGATTTTGATTATTTGTTTTTCCTTTCTCTTTTAAAAAAAAAATCAAATGGTTTATCTGTTTTTTAAAAGTTCTTAGTTTCATTATTTAGTTAAATGATCTTGTTTATTTTTTTCAAACATCCTATTTGTACTTGTTGATTTCATACATTTTAGTTATATATTCAATTTATTGGTTTTCTTTTATTTTTTCAGCAATATAATATTTCAGAAAGTATCCTATGACTACTTGGTTGTATCCCACAAATTTTGGTATAGTCTTCTTTTCCTTAATAGAATTATTTAGTATTTCTATTTATTTTTCTTTCTTTTTCTTCCCTTCTTTTCTTCTCAAAATGCCTCCATATTATTATCCATTCTTTACTCTAACCTTGGATGAAGATGTGACCCTTCTCCTTGCCAAGGCTAACCCCTCATTTGTACTCTTTATCCTGTCCTTTTACTTCTTCTCCAGTGGATTCCCTGCCTTCTCCTTCACCATCCCTCCCTCTCTAATCTTCTATCTCTACCAATTTTTCCCTACTGCTTACGAACATGGCTAAGTCTCATTCTTTAAAAACCATCAATAAACCCCATAATTCCTCCAACCATCAGCTAGATCCTCTCTCCTTTTCATAAACAAAGTCCCTCAAAAAGCTGTTTATGTTCATTGTGGCTATTTCCTGACCTTTTCAAAAATTTTGCAAACTAGCTCCTAATCTTATCATTCAACTGAAATTTCTCTCCCCCAAAATTACCAATGATCTCTTAATTGTCAAACTCTCTGCAGTATCTGACACCATTGACAACCCTAACCTTGTGGAAATTCTCTTCTCTATGGGCTTTCTTGAAATAGTTCTCCCTTCTTCCCTCCTCTCCATTTCATATCACTCAGCCATATTCCTCCACTATCTCCTCTTCATTCCAGTCTCAGATAGAGATGGCCCTTCTCCTTACAAAAACAAACCCTTCAACATTCATTTACCCTTGATCCCCTTCACTCCCATAGATTTCTCCCACTCTATTCTCTTCAATTTCTCCCTATCTACTCATTTCTCTCCTACACATACATCCCTATGTTTCCCCCATCATTAAAAAACCCTCATTTGATTCTTCCATCCCCACTAATTGTCATTCTATTACTCTCTTTCCCTTCATAGCTAAACTTGAGAAAATTGCCAACCCTAAGAACCTCTCATACCTGGAATATGGGAGGCACTTTATAAAATTTTATTGATTAATTCAACAAACAATATTCATCCATGATGTTCCAATCAACCAAAATGCTATCCTTTTCATGCCCATTCCCTCCTTTTTTGGATACCCAAGCCCAGAATTTCTGTGTTCAAAACTTATTCCTCCAATTATCCTCATATAAAGTAATATTCAAAAAGGACAATCCTCTTCTCTCCCTTCTTCAGAACATAAGCACTAGAATCTTGGGATTATTTGATTATAACATCACTTTTGAGCTATTCAAGTTTATTTACCTTTCTTAAGTCTTTGCATTTCAAAGACTCTGCTTAACTTTGGTTTTCTCAGAAGGAATGTTTGGAAATCACCTAATCAGGTAAAAGTTCACTGTTGGATTACAGATAAGAGCTCAGGATGTGGCTTGTCCTTCCTTTTTGAGAAAGGCCAATGACTTCACAGGGTGATGTCTTGACTTGTGTGTGAATTGGATTTAAGTGAGGCAGAGCTTCACAAAGTCATTAATCCCCTTTCTCTTCCAGAGTCCTCCATGTCCAGTGGCAAGATAAAAATTGAGTCAAGACAACTGGCAATGGCCCAGGATGCAGTGTGACCTTGGCATCTTCAATATCTGCCCAGCTCTAAAGCTCTTTATAGCATCTGCTTCAGCCTCCTCCATGTCTGTTGGAACAGATTGTTCTCATTCACCCATTGCCATAGACATCCCCCAACTCATCACTGGACTTGAAACCCCTCGGTTACCCTCAACCTGGCTTAGCCCATCTGCTGAGATGGCTTAGTGGGGTGTGGCTGCTGCACATGCGACAGCTTCTTGGAGCCACAGTTGGGAACTGAGTGCCAGGTAAACACCAAAGGTGGATGAACAGCCCTGAAAAGAGCCCAGCAAGCTAGTCCTCCTGAACACCCCATATACTCCAGGGTTCAGGATAAAGTATTCTTGTATGGAAATAATTTTCCTTTGTTTTTCATTATATTATAGAGCAATCTTCCCTTTCCATTCTCAGCATTAATGAAAAGTCTTGAATGTTGATTGGAATTCTTTCATAAGTGACTTTTCCTTCCCATTTATAATATTTCCACTTTAAAATAGGAACTTTGGAACTTCACAACTGCCATTTCTAAGCAAGTTAGATCTTACATTATTCTGATAGTAAATTATGATTTCCATTGATCTGTACCTTACCCTCTAGTTCCATTATTCCTAGGCAATTTTCTTTCATAATTTTCTGAAATAATACTATCCAGGGGTTTTCTGTTTATTTTATCATGTTTTTCTTGGAAGCCAATCTTATTAGATTATCTCTCCCAGTTATATTTTCCAGATCAACTATAAAAAATATAGGTTACATATATGTTATATATATATATATATCAGTATTCTGATTTGTAATATCAGATATATTGATATATGTATGTGTGTTCTGATTTTATTGTTTCACTTTACTTAATATTTCTTACTGTATCACTATTTTTTTTTTCATTTCAATCTTCCCTATTCTATTTTCCAGGATATACAATACTTTGTTAAGATTTTCCAATTTCTTTTCTAAGCCCATTATTGTGGATGCTCTTTCCTCCCTAGTCTTTCACAATACTACTTTGTCATGGCTATTCTCCTATTTATTGGACTATTCCCTTCTCTTTTTTTTATAGGATCAATAGCTATACGTCCTACCCCCATGCAAAGGCATGCACTAAGACTCTGTCTCCGGTCTGCTCCTCTATCTACACTCTCTGCCACAGTGAACTCACCTGCTCCTATAGATTCAAATATCACGTCTATACATAGAATACCCAAATCCATGTATCCAGTCCTCATCTCCCTCTTAAGTACCAGTTGCACCACCCACTGGACATCTCTTCCTACACACCCCATAGGCATCTCAATCTCACTGTCTTTGCCTCTAAAGCCATCTCTTTTCATAAGATAGAAATCATTGTTCTAGTTGTTCAGACTCATAATCTTGGAGTTATCCTAGATTCTTCACTCTAATTCACTCTCACCATTTCCAATCAATTGCCAGTTATTGTCAATTCGTCCTCCTCCTCAATATCTACCACATTCATGTCTTTCTCTCTCCTCACACTACAGCCATGCCAATTCAAGTCCTCATTATTTCTCCAATGGGTCTCCCTACTTACAGTCTCTCCATTCTCTCATCCTTCCTCCATACTGTTACCAAATCAATTTCCCTAAAGCCCAGGTCTAAACATGTTACTCTTCATTCAAAAAGTTTCACTCTTTCCTAATTGCATTTAAGACAAAATGCAAACGCCTCAACTGGACAATTAAAGCCTTTCATAATATGCTCCAGCTTCCTTTTCTAGGTTCACTATACATTAGCCTCCTTCATGTCCTTTATGCTGTAACTAAACTGGTCTGCCCACTCTTCTCTATACATGATAGTCCTCCTATTACCATGCTTTTGCACAGGCTGCACTCTATCCCTAGAATTCTCTTCATCACCTCTACCTCTTGGAAACCCTCATTTCCTCCAAGAACAGCTTATGTACCATGTTTTCAAAGAGACATTTCCAGACTCCTATTAGTCCTCCATCCCCAAGCATCGTGTAATTATCTTGTATGTATTTTGTATTTTATTCATGTAAACATGTTATTTTCCTCCAGGAGACTAAAAGTTCTTTGAGGGCAGTAATTGACTTTTGTATTTGTATCTCCAGGGCCTAATACTATCATAGGTGCTTAAAAAGTTGAGCCACATAGTGAGATAACTGACTTTGATAGAATTAGCTCTTCTCTGCAGTGCAAGGATCTAAGTCAAAAGACTAAGGATGGAAAATACTATCCATATCCAGACCAAATGCAGACTTTCCTTTTGTTGTTTTGTTTCTTCTTTTTCATGTTTCCTCCCATTAATTCTGATTCTTCTTTACATCATGACTAATGTGAAAATATGTTTAATATGAATGTATAAGTAGAGCCTATATCAGATTCCACACCATCTTGGGCTGGGGAGTAGGGAGGAGAGGGAAGGGGAGAAAATTTAAAACTCAAAATCTTATGGAATTGAATGTTAAAGACTAAAACTAAATTTATATTTAAAAGTGAGAAAATGAAATAAAGAATAAATGAATTATCAGTAGCTACAAACCATTACAATTTCATATCAATCAATAATCTTTATTGATTTTAATACAAAAAAGTACTTGTTGATTAACCAGACTCTACCTAGTTTCCTCATTTTTTCTATTATGAATTCTAAAGTGGTCACTTTCCTTCAAAGTTTCGATCATTTGTATTCAAGCAACCAGTTCCTCTCTATTGTTCGTAACAAGGCATAGAATCATTTTCCCTTCTTGCTTTTTGAAGAATGAAATTATCATTACAGCAAGCCAAGAATTCATCAGCCTCTGTGTTTCTGGCATAGAACAAGCCTCAACAGATGTCTAGATAGCTGAAGTCCCTTATCACTACTTTATCATACCTCTGTGCCAGGTTTGTGATCTGTTTGCTGAATTTCTAATCTATTTCCTCCTTCCGTCCAGGTGTTCTGTAGTAGACTCTCCCAAAAATATTGCTTCTGTTTCTTCCTTCCTTGATCTGCATCCAAATGCTCTCAATCCTACCTCATCCCTCCAATCCTTGGGCTTACTCACCTGACTATATCTTCTTACTATATAATGCTCCTCTGACCCCCATTATGGATTCTGTTCCTTTCGAAGAAGAGGCATATACCCTTTCACAGCCACATTCCAGACACGAATCCTAGTCCATTAATTATCAGTTGTATCTATGAAGTCAGATATGCTTCCTTGTGTCTGTCAGGATCCTCTTTTTCATCTTACTGATTGCTCTGACACACACAGGCTCTGTGATCCTGCTCTAGGCAACTTTAAGACTATAAAGTATAGAGAAAGTGGGCAGCTAGGTGGCACAGTGAGTAGAGCGCCGGCCCTGGAGTCAGAAGGACCTGAGTTCAGATCCGGCCTCGGACACTTAATGCACACACAAACAAAAACCTAGCTGTGTGACCTTGGGCAAGTTACTTAACCCCAATTGCCCTCCAAAAAGCAAAAAAAAAAAAGTATAGAGTAGGTGCTGGAATGGAATCGAGTGGAATCACAGGTCCAGGACCTATGTATGTACACACACACATACACATACGTATATTGTATGTTATAAACATATTATATTATATGTTATATATAATATTTTATAAACATGTTTATGTATATGGATTATAAATATACATTATATAATATATACACATACATCCATATGCGTTTATCATCATGTATATATGAACATGCTACTATATGTGTGCATATTGCATTGTTAAATATTTGTGTAGTATATATGTGTATATACATATATACAGTACATATATACATATATACATGTGTATGTATGTGTATATTTATATTTATACATAATTCCTTTTTTAAACTATTCTCCTTTATTTGAAAACTATTGTGGGCCAGAGTTTATCATTTTTTGTATCTTAAAACTGTGGTTCAGAAATCTAAATTCTGCTCTTAACATTCTGTTTCCTTCTCAGATCTGCCTTTCTCCTGTGAATCCCCTACCTTCAGTCAACAGCAATGATTAAAATACCATCTGGACTCCTAAGAGCTTCAATTTCTTGACCCTCTGAGGGAAAAAAATTCTTCTTAATCTTCATAAAACTCTTTGATATGAACAGCAGCTGAACCTGTAGTTTCATTCATATCAACCACTGCCTTTTCCACAGCTTTATCATCTTAGAGAGTTATGGAGGGGCAGCAGGGTCATAGAGCCAGTATTTGTCAGAGATGGGACTTGAACCCCGAACTCCCTGGTTCCAAGATCTATTTTGTACCCACTGTGAGACATGATCCATCTCCACCCATTCGTGTCTATCCATAGGGTCCCCCAGGTTCCATCTAGCAATGCCATTTGCTCCCATGTCAATCACCTGTCTGGTTTTACAAGTCCTGAGATGCCCTTGGACACATCCTAGATACATGCCCCAGGAAGACAGAAGACCACTCTATTGTTAATGTCAATCGGACAAATAGCTGCCTCAGTCCTCCACAGCAGGGATTCACCAGCCAGTGTTAATCATCTCTTCTTCCTCTAGACCTCTCTCCTGTGGATACCACCTGGGGATCCATATCATCATTTCATGGAGCAAAAGAAGTTCCTTCTTCCTTAAAGTGTCCAGATTCCCCTCTGCAGGAAGAGCCTCATGGTTATTAACTAGCTCCAGGTGGTTAGTGGTCCTCCTTTCCTTCCTCCTCTGTGGCACATTCCTTCACCCTCAAACCCCCTAGTGCAGGTCAGAATTTCCCCCTGCCTCTTCAGATCCATTAATCTTTGCTTTTAACTGCAAGCCTTTTTCCCATTCCTTCAAGAAACACTTCATTCTTCCTAATAACCTGGAGAGTAGAGAAATATTCCTCCAGCCCCTTCACCTCCTCTTCCAAATCAGCCAACACTTGGTGCATTAAAAGCAGTTACTTGACACACAAAAACACAAACGTCTGTACTCTCAATAGGTCACTGCAAAAATTCCTCACACTTCACACTTGTTGGAAGGGAGATCCTCCACTGTTCTTACTGGTAGTTCCTGGTTCTGCCTTTTAGAAAGACAAATAAAAGTAGAATCAGAAGAAACCTGAGTTCAAATCTCACCCGTGATTTTTATTTGCTCTCTGATCATGAACAAGTCACAGCCTCTCTCATGATCTATAAAATGAGGTAGTAATAACTATACATATTACATTCCTAGGGTTGTTGTTTGGCTAATAAAGATAATTCATGTAAAGAACTTTAACTTTTCTTAAAATTGGTCCTGTGATTATTTTATTAGTGATGGGGATCTCCTGATAGGGAAACTCCCTCTGCCAATGCAGATTAGCAACTACCTTCTTAAACTTATTAAAGTTTATTAAATTTTCTACTTAAACTTATTGTTTTAAGAAGGGGTTCTTAAACTTTTGCATGTCCTGAACCCCTTTGACAGTCTGGTGAAGCCTATGGATCCCTTCTCAGAATGCTTTTAAATGCACAAAATAAAACTTAGCATTACAAAGGAAATCTATTACATTGAAATTATTATTTTTTAATTTACAAACCCGCACCAAGGTTAAGAATCTTTGAGTGTTGCCTTGGACACTAAAAGTTTAAGTAATATTCCCAGGTGAATATCCCAGGTAAAGTGATATTCACACAGCCAGGATGCATCTGGCAGGATTTGAATGTAGGTTTTACTGACTAAGCCAGGCTACTTTGCAACCCTTAAAGTCTGATATAAAAGTCAGCTGTTATTACTAAAGACCATCACTGAGTAAGGCTTTATTTAATCATGGTAGCCTTCTTTCCCTTCCTTTTGAATGCTGTTTTCTCAGCTGCTTTAATTGGTAATTATTGACTTGTTCTCATAGCTTTTCCAAGGCTGTTCCCTGTTTGTGCTATGAAAGGAGGGTCTGCTTGGCCTTTTGTGGGGTATCTCTGCATCCATAGGATGGCCTCTGATGACACTGAATCCTGAGTCCTGGGATTGTCTCATTGGGGGATAGGATATGGCTATTATTTCATTAAAGTTAAGTGCAAAGGTATTTTTAGAGCATCAAGAGCTACCTGCATCAAGCCAGTTCCTGATTGGCTAACAGAGCCTCAAACTGCAGTGCTGGAGAAATTGATTTTATCCAGAAGCCTTGCTGGGTCAACCTCCAATCTTTAGAGGTGGGCAAGGCTGCTCTGGAGAGAAAGACACCATCCACTTTTGGGGTAAGAGAAGTGATAAGCTTAGGCCTCAGTTCAGTCCACTGAACTACCCTAGGGAAATATTAGCTGGTAAGAAGAGTTTCCAAAGCTGGGCAAGCCTTCAGTGTGATTGCTGGTCCAAATCTTTCAGAAATTCCTTTGGTTATCTGAACCTTACAATTGCCAGTTCAATAAATAGCTGTTTTCTTCATAAAAGCCCTAGGGAAAGCATACTTGTGGCTTGAATAGAGTCACCAACCTGTCTGTATGTGATCACAGAAGACAGGGCCCTTCTTACTGATATGATGTGTTAAATCTGACTTGATTTGATCATTTGAAGTTTTAATTTTGATAATGGTAGGTGAGAGGGAATGGGAAGGAGGGGAAAGCAGTGGATATGCACCCACTTTAGAGTCAGGAAGACTTACGTCTAAGTTTCACCTCTGACAGGTGCTAGTTAAATGACCTTGGCAGGTCACTAGCTCTGTCAGGGCCTATAACAACTCAGTTAAGACGCTAACTTACAGATACATTGCTAAAGTGGGTGGAAGGAGTTTCACTGAAATTACAGGTCTGAAGCAAAAAACCTCCTAAGCCCAGAGTATGTGACTGAAATGAAGAAGGAACATACTCAAATACAGCCCCAGAAGGATCAGCCAGCTTGGAAGAAGGTTCAGAGTCTCAGCTCTAGAACTGAGAGGCAACATGATGTGGTAAAAAGAACACAGGAGCTAGAACCAAAAGTTCCAGGACCAGGTTATGAAGGCAATTAAGTGTCATGTATAATAGACACAGTTAGGACCAGGAGCTGGGCCTGAATCTGCCCAGGAGATCAGGAAGACAGGAGTGCAAACCACGCCTCAGACACTTATTAGCTGTAGAGATAATAAATGTGAAACACTTTGTAAACCTTCAGCACTGTATAAATGTCAATTATTGTTGTTGTCGATTATTATTAATTGTTGTTATTGTTACTATCCTATGTGCCCCAGGCCTCCAGTCTGGTGATGATTTTATTCTCTGAACCTGTGATTGCACTCCTGTTGGATTCCAGCAATGTTTATAGAGATATGCTAGTACAAGGGTGTGCTGGTAAATATTTAACAAACAGGCTCTCCAGGAATTTTTTTTTAAATACGCACATGTATTTTTTTTTAAAGCAATTGGGTTTAAGTAACTTGCTCAAGGTTACACAGCCAGTCACTTTTGTGTGGGTGCTAAGTATGAGGCCGGAACCCATCCCAGGTCCTCCCGACTCCCGTGCTCTTACTCACTGTGCCACCTAGCCACCTCCAAGTATGCACACATTTTAAAGTTTAATCTTCATTGTTAATATTTTCTCCATTATTTTCTTAAGTCCAGATAATGAACAAAACAATATTTCAACCCCTGATGATTAGGAATTGCAGTCTTCTAAGGAGTAAATGCTCACACTGAAAATTAAAAATCAGAAAACCAGTTAGATCTGGTTCCAATATACCTTTTATACTAACTGAGTGGCTCTGGACAAGTCGTTTCACCTTTCTCAGCCTTAGTTTCCTCTTCTTTAAAATTCACATAAAAGAGCACCTGCCTCACAGGTTATTAAATGAAGTAACATATGTAAAGCACTTGCACGATGCTAGCTATTACTAATAAGTCCTGACTCCAACTCTTACTTGCTATGTGACCCTGAGCAAGTCAGTTCATGTCCTTAAGCTTTAGGTTTTTCTTTCATTTTTTAAAATATATGAGTCAGTCTAATAATCTCTAATATCCCTTCTAGCCATAAGTCTGTGACCTTAGGTAAAATGGCTAGTGTAAATAAATTCCCCTGCAAAATGAGTACTTCAGGTAATATTATTCTCATTTAAGAGATAAGAAAACTGAGTCAAGATGAAGCCCAAGGTCATATAGTAGATGTCTGCCACAGGGTGTAAACCTAGGTCTTTCTGGTCACGGTCAGCATGCTATTTAATATACCACACTATAAGTTTGAGCTGTTATTATTGAACTTCAGTTGGTTCACTCACACCAAACCAGACAGAGGCAATGAAAGGAAGAAAGGAGCAGGGTTCTGAGGCCACTTCAGAAGAGTCAATTCTAAGAAAGTTGAGGTCTGAGGCCCCCTAATCCTAGGAATCCTTCACACCAAGGGCCTCTTCTTTGAAATTAGCAATTGACTTTGTATAAACATCCAAATATAGAATATAATATATTATTCGATATAATATAATGTAATATATAATACAACACAACATAATATAATTTAATATGCCTTGAGTGTAGTGCTAAACTAACTTCTTCCTTATGGTTTTTAGATACATTCCCAGTTGGGAGAGGAGATCAGTTAATCAACAAACATTTATTAAATGCCTACTATGTGCCAGGAACTATGGTAAGCACTGAGGATACAAAAATGAAAGCAAACTATGCCCTCAAGGGGCTTACATTCTGTCAGAGGAAATATATATAATATAAATGTTTGTGTGATATATGTGTGTCTGGGGGATAATATAACAGAATGTCATCATATATTATGTCATATATTTATATTATGTTAAATTATATTATAGTATAAGTATTTCTTTGTGTATACATATATGCATATAATACACATACACAACATGTGCATATATATGCATAGATATCTGTGTACATGGTGGATATTAGCCAAGACATCTCTGATCAATTATTTCCACCTTCAGCTCAGTTGAAAACAATCATAAAAGGGGCAATTTACAGAAAATGTTAATGTCTTAAACAAAGTACAAAGGCTAGGCCACAGCCCAAGATGGAGTCTAAAAAGTTAACAAGCCAGCCTTCTGTAGACAGTAAGCAGCTTCAAAGTGTACAACTCCTGGCAGTCTCGAGAAGAATCAGCTTTGAAGAAAGAACTTACTCTTGACAAGGGATGCTCTTTGTCACTTCCCTTATGCAACTATGGAAGGGCAGGGAGGGAAAAATTGCCCCTACTTGGCCATGTCACTTTGTAGAGGAGCGACTCACCCAGCAGGAGCCCCTACACACAGAAGAGAGGCAGTCAGGGGACTCAGCTCTAAGGAGAATGACCCCTGGCAGCAGAGAAGACCACCAGCTATGGATTCAAGAAAAAAATGAGCCCTGGCGGTGAGGAGTTGAACTTCAGAGAAAAGCAAATTGATGGGGCCCAGCTGAGCAGCTTGATCAACAGAGAAGCTGCAGCCAGTTAGAAGGAGGAAAAGGAAGGAGATCCTTCAGTGTGGGAGGCAGGAGTTGCCTTGGCCGCAAATGATTCTTGCTTGGGTGCCTTACAACTAGGATTCATTCATTCATTCATTCATTTACATATATGTGCATATATATGTATGTATTTATACTCTCCTCATAGACTCTGTGTGTATTTGTGGGAGAGTACGTGCCCAGGTTTTTGGAAAGGAATGCTTTTAAAAATGACTGTTTTAACTATGCAAACTTAGTAAATGTCTTTGCTTTGTCTGTTGGCTTACTATTAAAGTTAAGTGCACTGCTTGGGGCTTGTAGATTTTGTGAGTATGGACCTACAATTTATCCTAAACTGAAAATAATTAAGTCGGGGAAGTTAGGTGGTGTAGTGAATAGAGCACCAGCCCTGGAGTCAGAAGAACCTGAGTTCAAATCCAGCCTCAGACACTTAACACTTACTAGCCATATGACCTTGGTCATGTCACTTAACCCCAATTGCCCTGCCTTACCCCCTCCAAAAAAAAAAGCAAAAAAAAAAAAAAGAGGAAAATAAGTCACTCCTCCCTCCAGAGACCCAATCTGCAAGTGCCAACTTGGGGAAATAGCCCAGAGGGGGCATAACATATACAAAATAAGGTAAGCATAATGGTGGGCAGGAGAGGTATTAGCTACTATGACAACCAGGAAAGGCTTCATGGAGGCAGCTGGCATTAGAGCTGAGCTTTGAAGGAAGCCAGGGATTCTAAGAGGTAGAGGTGAGGAGGGAATGCATTGCAGGTATAGAATACATACAGCCTGTTCCAGATGCAGCCTGTTCAAATGCATAGTGATTAGAGATGGACTGTTGAACATGAGGAACAGCAAGAAAGTCAATTTGAATGAATCATAGAGAAGAAGAAAGGGGAGAAGAAGAGAGTAAAAGCTGTGTGCAGAAGCTGGTATAATGAAACAGCTGGTCTGGCAGAGCATCTCTGGTAGGTTAAAGGAAAGCTCAATTGTATCTATGTGTGGTACTGATATAGGAAGAGCTGCCCATCTTGAAAAGGCTACTGGGAGTGGGAAAACATCAGAGTTGGAGAGCCTGAAGAAGAGGGGCTGGGTTAGGGGACTCTGAAGGGTCAGAAGGAATGGCTGGTAGTAGGAAGGAGGCAATGAGAAAAGACACAGATGTGAGAGTGAGATCTGTATAGGGAGCCGTGTGAGATCAGAAGCGTGCTGCCCTAGGGCTGGTGCTGTACCCTCTGCAGAAGCCCTTTCACAGGTGCTCAGAGATAGGATTTAAGGACCCAATTAGGGAAATGGCATTTTGGAGTGCCTATCCCCCAGCTCAGAGGGAAAACCATAAATCCCCAGGTTAGGGGACCAAAGATCACATCATTTAATAAAAACCAGGCTTCCCGCCCTGACATTTCCTCCCTTCCATATTTATCCCCCTCTAAAAACACAGCAGTGCACAAAATCATGTGAAATGGTTTTCCATTTAACATCAACCCCAAGCGGTAAGGCAACCAATCGAGTCCTGGCCCATAAATCTCCACTTCCTCACCCTCCTTTAATGCATGTCTCACCCACCCCATGCATGGAGGGTTTTTTTTTTTTTAAATAAGAGAGCCAAAAGGAAAAGAGGGAAGAAAGAAAAAGGAAAGAAAGAAAATTAAAAATTAAAAAATAAATTACTTGGGAATTTGTTTTTAATTAAGCAATAAGGCTCAATGGGGTACTGCTGCCATGCTATAAAAACGCTCCTGGGGTGTGGGGAGACATTTGGTCCAGATGAACGCCTCAAATCACCCCCAGAATGGGATTAGATGATTACTCCCCGGAGTTAATATTAGATGATCTTCCCCAGAGTTGTCTTATTGCTATTATAAAAAGTCTTCATTGAGGGGGAAAATAAGTAGGGTTTTTGTGCTTGAGGAAGATGGAGCTGGCAGTTTAGGTCTTCAGAACAGCCTGTCTGTGCTGGATGGCTCCCATACATCACTCCACCTATTTAAATGCCTCAGATCCCGTGGGCACATTCCCCTGACCCCAGCAGTTCAACAATTAAATTTGTGGGAGGGGTGGTGGCTTGCCATGGTAGAAGGAAGCAAAGGAACAAACAGCTTCAAAAATTAATAAGTCCCCTTAGACAGGAAAGGGGGTGGAGGATTTTCAAGAGAGGGATGAGGGATGAGAGATTTTTAGATATGTACATGAGGCTGGATCTCCACTCCAGCAGAGAGGAATGAAGCATCAACCACTAGGTCTAATGAGGAAGGAAAGCAGAGTAGGGAAGAGTCCTGGGGCAGCTCAGAGGGAGATGGATCATAAGAAATCAATTTTAAATCTGGTAGATGATTCACCTTGGAGTCAGATGTGGTAGGTTAGAGTCCCAATACTTATTACAGCCAAGTCAATTGTTTGGAGACTCAGTTTCCTCATCCTTAAAATGGGAATATTATGAATGTTGATCTCTGAGTCAAAAAAATGAATTCAAATAAGGACTCTGACATATAATAGCTAAGTGACCCTGAGCAAATTACTTAACCTCGCAATACCCCAGGTAGCTCTCCAAGACTGTATTTGTAGAGTTGATATAGATATACATTGGCAACAGGAGTTTGTCTCAAAATTATATTGAGGAAATACAAAAATAAGTGATATAAAACATATGTATATATATGTGTGTATATATATGTACATATATGTGTGTATATATGAATAATATTACTATCACATGATCATATGGTTGCAGGAAGGAAGGTGCTAATTAAGTAAATGTGAACAATTGCTATTAGACCCATCCCTAAACTCTTTCTGCCACTCAGAGAACTGAACCTAGAATTTTAAGAGCCAGGTTTAAATCTTGGGTAAGTCACATGATGCTGACTCATTAATTCTCTTGGACTCAGTTTCTCCATATATAAAATAAAGGGGTTGAACTAGTTGGCCTCAGAAGTCTCTGCCTGCTCTAAATCCATGATTTTTATTCTCCTATAACCCTGGTTTCTCTCTTTGCTTCCTCCACATCTTTTTCCCAATCTCTACCCCACAACCATCCTGTTCTCTGCTCCTATTCTCAACTCCTTTTTTTGTCTTCCCAAAACAAAGCCAGTATTTCCCTGGCATTGCTGACTCAGAGGTGTTCTTAAGAGATAAAGAAATGGCTAACTTAAGAATCAGCCCAAGTGCTTAAACAGACACCAAATCAGATACTCTCCATTCAAATCTGGCCTCAGACACCTTCCTAGTTGTGTTGCTTTGGGCAAGTCACTTAACTTCTGTTTGTCTCACTTTCTTCATCTGCAAAATAGGGATGATAGTAGCAGCTACCTCCTAGGGTTCTTGTGAGGGTCAAATGAGAAAATAATTGTAAAACAATTAGCAGAGTGCCTGGTACATAGGAGGGGCTAAATAAACATTAGTTATTAGCTAAACAATGACATTTAAAATTTTTTATTGTGAGTTATTTGAATGAAGGAATGGAGAAGGAAAGAATAAGGAGGGTTGTTTCAGAGATATATGAGGGCCAGCTAGGCGGTGCAGTGAATAGAGCACCGGCCCTGGAGGCAGGAGGGCCTGAGTTCAAATTTGACCTCAGACACTTAACACTTACTAGCTGTGTGACCTTGGGCAAGTCACTTAACCCCAATTGCCCTGCCTTCCCCCCTCAAAAAGGGGGGGGATATTTGAGCAGGGCTGGAGTTGTCCAAGATGTGGGACTACCTTTTCTTAGGACAATAAGTGCTCTGTCATCTTCCTACCTCCTGTTCTGAGTATGGGGCTGGGGTGGGTAGAACACATGAGATGTGAAGACCTAAGAATGGAAGGGGGCATGGACCATGGAGAGCAATAGCTGGGGCTCCTGGGGGTAGCAAGGAGACTAGATGCAGCCTCCTCTCTGTCCTTCTCTCTGCCTCCTCCCTTTGTACTTTCTGTGTCTAGGTGGTCAGAGTCCCCGCTGTATTATACCCGCCGAGGGGGCAAGGGGCGGCAGTGTACTCAGTGCTCATCCCCAGATAATCAGCTGCCTGCACCTCCCACTCCAGAAGCAGAGATTTTGGCAAAGATGATGAGTCACAGGATTCCTCTAAGGGAGACTCCGCCTGTCCTATAAGAGGGGTAACTCAGCGTCCCAGGATGAAGGGAAAGGCCACTGTTCCTGAACGTGGGTTGGAAAGGGGCCAATACCAAATAAGGACAGTGACCATGGGGCACCTACTTAGTGTGAAAGGGAAATGTGAAGGGGTGGGAGAGACAGAGAATGAACCATTTGGTTAATTCCCATGAAGCTCAGTTCACATCCATTTAACACACTGCGTCTCTCGACTTGGCAACATGACTTCTCTTGAAGCCTTCGGTATTTCTCTCAGATCTGTTACATAGTATAGGCTTGGAATATCCAGTTTCCTAAGGTTTTCCTTCCCCCTCCCTTCCCATTTCCTTCCTGTGCCTGCTTCCATGCGTACATCCATAGCCACCCCACACACACATCTGGCCCGAATTTGACTCTCTCTTGGGGGACTTACATGAAGAATCAACACATCTGCCTGAGCCAGCTCACCTGTAAGAACCTGAATGGATGGATCTTCATATCCACACCTCAACCCCTCAAACAAGAGATTGTTCACAGTGGGGACAGGAAACTGCCAGGCATTTTCCTCACAGGCACTCAAGTCAGGACAGAATTTACTCAAAACCATTGGGAAAATCATGCCCTACATTAAAAAATAATTTACTCTTTATCCCCTCTGTAATTGTGACCTAAGAACTCAACCCATTAAACAATCCCACCAATCTAAGCTCAATGGGAAATGTCTCACTTTAAAAGAGAAGGCAATTTTCAGAAGCAACTTTTATGATACTATTAACACCAAACCCAGAAGTGGGTCGGGTTTCCTCAGCCAGAGACATGTGAGACCAGTTCCCAAATGAATGCAATCTGAATTGATTGCAGGGGCCTGAGTTCTGACCCATTGGAGCTCTCTGCCTGTTATTATACATTCTTACTATTATTCACCTAATTTTTTTTATTAAACCTGATTATTTGACTTGTGGGTTTGGTTGGAGATCATACTATAATGGAGATTCAGGGGAATAGTTAATGCTGTTATTTTGTTTATTAACATTATTTTATTACTTTTATTAATATTATTTAAACAGCTAAATTATATAATATGCTTCCTAGTTATAACCTCTATTAATGTAATAGCTACTTTAATATTTTCTTACTTGTACCTGAAGTACATTCCATTGAACTCAGACTAATAGAAAAACAAATTTACGATTGTCATAGTTGACTTACTGTTTAGAGACTCAGATAACAATCTAACGTTTACAGGTCTGATGGATGGAGACAGCAATAGCTGAATCCTTTTTCTTATGTCGAAAACCCTACAGCAATACCTCATCAAAGTTGGATTGGACCATGTGCACACCAAGTAAACCTGTACTGTTGATAACACATTTGAAAAGATTGAGGCCATTTTACAAGATATCTCGAAGAGGAGATTTTAGCAAAACAAGAGAAAGAAAATCACCGACAATATTATTTATTAGACCCCTCCTCAGGCAATCAAAAGAATATCAATAAGGAATGGACAATAAAATGTCTAGTTGTCACCTTCACAAAATCTTCATGAGAATGATCTACATGCTTAGCAAGGGTATCCTTGATGAAAATAGAAGGAAATTGGCGGATTTTTGTAAATCATTCTCTTTAGCAAGTGACATTTTATATTATACCACTGATTATAAAGTGTTGGGAATACAAGAATGCATTTTGTTTACTGCTAATTAATATTTTTAAAAGCATTTAGCATAGCAGAGCAAAATGCAGCCTTAATCATCGTCTTCCAACAAGGAGTCTGCGATATACGTTTAAAAATATTAAAAGATCATATGAGATTGTATCATCTTATATGATCCCCTCATCTATGCAATCACAGAGATGACTGCATATTTAATGATGTTCTAATTACAAATTTCTATGAAGATAGAAGACAGGAAGATATACACTTACCACTATCCTGGAGGTCGTCCAAATAATGTCCTGATGGAAGGGAGATTCCAGATGGATAGTAAAGACTTCCAGGTAGTCCTGTCTGCAGTTGGTATGGTACTGATTACATAAAGAACATTGAGTATCATCAATGATTGCTTGATCACCCTAACAATCCACACAGGAAAAGCTAAGTTGGATGAAAAATTCTCTTGATCTGTATTACACACAGGTGTCTAGTCAGTGCATTGAGCTAATATATCAGTAATATATATTGGATTGTTTTTATTTATCTAGAAAAACAATTCTATTTAGATTATCAGTCAAGCTGCAAATGCTATCATTATTCACTATATTGTATCAGTACACTGATCTAGAAAAAGCATCACAGATGAACAAAAATTGGACTCAGAACTGAATAAGCAGTAAGAGAGCAGGTTGGATAGCAATTGGGAAATTGCTCAATGCTTTAGTGCAAAACACTTGACTTTTAAAAACACAAATATCCTTCCAGTGATGTTGCTCTAGTCTCTGCAGAAACAAAGTTGTGACTAGCCCAAAGTCATCTACTTTGGAGAATAACAACTTTGACAAGATAGCAGACCAATAGAAATATTGAGCTAGGTTAACAACTTACTCACTTTCCATTCCTCCAAACCTGGGAACCTCATTCCTTTGACTCTGTGTCAGGTAATGAGGGGCAGATATCTGGGGTATATAGCAGCCCCTCCTGGGCTTGCCCTGGAAGACTGGGAGGTCAGATTAAAGGTTGTTTCTCAATCAATCACTAATTCTCAGAGTTCAAGTACAGTCCTGCCATAGGGCTCTAAAAGCGCCTTTTGCTGTCTCAGATAGTTTGCTTAGAGCAAGTCAATCTGAATCCATTGAACCTTGAACTCCTAAATCTTGAACCTTCCCTTCGAGAAGATTTCTAGTGTATCCTGCATATATCTTATCTGTACATAGTTATTTGCATGCTGTTGCCTCTATGGAACTGCAAGCTTCTGGAGAGCATGGATTATTTTGCTTTGTTTTTGTGTCTTTCTTTGTATCCTCAGAGCTTAGCATAAGGCCTGGCACATGCTAGGCATTTAATGATGCTTGTTGATTTAATTCCTAGGATCTCTTAAATGGAAACCTCTTTGGGGCATCAGTAACATAATGGACAACATAACTAGAATGCTGACTTTTCACTCTACAGTAATTAAAGAGAGAAGCCCCATGGCTTGGTGGACAGTGGGCCAGACTTAAAGGCAAAAGACCTGATTAAGTCCCTCTTCTGACACAAAACTAGAGTTGTAACCACAAAGCCATAACTTCTCTGTGTCCTGGGCAACCCTCTTACAGCTGTTACTTACAGATGATTTGTAGACCTGCCTTGGTGGAAGGAGTTCCCACAATAATGAAATCACAGCTCTGGCAAAACAAACAAAAATCCCAATCAATATTAGGCACTTACTATATGCCAAGCACTTAGGTTACAAATAGGAATAAAGATAGTGTCTGCCCTCAAGGAGCTTACAATCTAATGAAGGAAGACAAAACATAAAAGGAAGCTGAAAAGGTGGGGAGTAGGAGAGGAACAGAAGGAAAGAAGGGTAGGGTGGAGAAAAGACTGAGAAGTCCCAAAGTAGTGCAGTCATGTGAGAAACGAGATATCTGAGCTAAGTCAGCTCGATTCGTATATAGAAGTTTGGGATTCATGGCCCCACCCTGCCATCAAAGAGGCTGAGGAGAGTGATGAGGTAGAGACCAAGTCTGATGAGATCTTGGACAAATGATGAGGTTATCCCAATTATTAGCACAGTATTCATTAGTGAGGGCAAGGCCATTTTTAAGGTTTTGAGGGAGGAAAGTGTGCCAAATTTTGAAAACTGGGTTTCTAAAAGATCTTTAGGTTCTTTTTACTTATTTGTCATTATTTAAGTATCTTAGTCTGAATCAGCTCTACTCTCTAACCTATAGTATAGTGCAGAACTAAGGAATAAAAGACCTCTGAGATTTATTCTGGGAAAAGAGAAAACGTCTCCCTTCTCCTTACATAGAGCCTTGAGACAGGGATGCTTGTCACTTGCCACCAGCTCTGGGGAGCACAAAGCCCTCCTTAGAGTCTACTAAGTTGAGGAGGAAGAATAGGCAGAATGTTATATTTGGTTTCAAGTGGGACTTCTAATCTTTCTATCTTTCTTGGCTCAATGGATTCTGTGATCCAGCCAAGCTGAGCTCTCTATTCTTCACACATGGCATTCCATCTCTGCCTTCAGTCCCTTTGTACTGGCTGCCACACATGTACTTTCTCCCTAACTTATAACTAAATGACTCAATTCCTTTAAGATTCAATTTAAACTTACATAAACTGATGGAATGCAAAATGAGTAGAACCAGGAAAAAACTGTACCCAGTAACGTCAATATTGTACGGTGATCAGCTGTGAATGACAGCTCTTCTTAGCAATACAATGATGCAAGACAATTCCCAAGGACTCATCATGAAAAATGCTATCCACCTCCAGAGAAAAAAAGTAATGGAGTCTGAATGTAGATCAAAGCATACTTTTTCTTACTTAATTTTTCTTGAGTTTTGGGGTGTTTTTTTAGTCTGTGTTTTCTTTTGTAACATGGCTAATGTTTTGCATGACTGTATATGTATAGTCTATATCAAGGTACTTGATATAGTGACCTTGATTGATAGTACATTGATATAGTGATATCAATGACTTCTCAAGGTAGGGGAGGATATGAAAGGAAATCAAGAATTTGGAACTCAATTTTTTTGGAGAGGGGAAAGTAAGGCATTTGGGGTTAACTGACTTACCCCAGGTCACATAGTTAGTTTCGTGTTAAGTGTCTGAGGTTGGATTTGAACGCAGGTTCTCCTGACTCCAGGGCTGGTGCTCTATTCACTGCATTACCTAGCCACCCAGAACTCAAAATTTTGAAAAACGTATATTACAAAATTTTACATGTAATTGTAAATTTTAATTTTAAAAAATCACATGTAAAATTGTTTACATGTAATTGTACATTTAAGTTGTAATTTTTTTAAGCAATTGGTGTTAAGTAACTTGCTCAAGGTTACACAGCTAGTTATTATTTATGTGTGGGTGCTCATTTTCTGAGGCTGGAACCAATCCCAGGTCCTCCAGACTCCAGGCTGGTGCTCTTAGTCACTGTGCCACCTAGCCACCCAAGTTGCAAATTTTGTAAAAAGATGTCACTCAAGCCATTCTTGATGTCTACCAATTACCAGTAGTATCTCCTATTCCCCACTGCTTTGAATTGACTACTTTGCATCTATTTGTATTGATTCACTTTATAGTGTGTGTGTACACATATAATATGTGTGAGGGTGTATATACATACATACCTACATATATAAATACAGGGTGTCCCCAAAGCCTTAGTACAGTTTTAAACTTCAATCATTTTTAAAGCACTTTTAATAGCTTAAAATTGCACTAGAGATTTTGTAACATGCTGTATATGTCTCTCCTTTTAGAATGTAAGCTCATTGTCAGTGGGATTGTTTTATTCTCTGTTTTTAGATCCACAGTGCTGTAATGGCAAGCAAAGAAGTAGTTAACACCTTGTTTTAGTTCATGATTGTAATGAAATATTAAGACCCAGAACTTGTGAATCCCACAACTTATGAACCCTAGAACTTGTGAACTTCTGCAACAGGAAGGGGAGGAGCTAATGACCATGTATAAGGAGAGGCCTGGGCTGGAGAGAACAGAACTGAGAAGGGAGCTCTTGCGTGGAGAAGGAGAGAACTTGTGGCTTCCTGGCACTCTATGTTTGTTCTGTCTGTGTTGATGTTTGTTTGTGACACGTTATACAGAAGCCCTGAGACCTTACTGGAAGCCCTGAAAGAGGATTTTCTGGTTGTCTGTTCACAGAAGTCCTGGAGGAGGGTTTTGGAGGGCCTGGGACTTTACTGATGATTTGTGTTGACCTCTTGGACCTTGTTTATGGGTCTGTTGTTGATTTCTATACTGATGATTTGTGTTGAGTTCTCAGACCTTGGTGGTTCTGAGTTGATTTCACAGGCAGATAGTGAATTGATAATGGTGCTGGCAATGCTTATGAATATTATTGTGGCTCTGTTAAGCTTTGTCTTTCCAGAAACAGGAACTGTAAAAGACTTGAGGTGGATTGGATACTGTGAACTTTAGTATGGAATGGGAACTGGACAAGGAACTGGACAAAAAACTGGACAAGGAGCTGGACAAGGAACTGGGAGCTGACTGCATTTGAACCCAGGTGACAGTTGTGTAGATTGGGGCAGGAGCTGGGACCATGGAAGAGGAACCATGGAAGCTGAGAGCCAGCCTCAAGTCAAGATGAAAAGATCTCTTCTTGGGTACCTGATGCTGACTGAGAAGATTGCGATTTACTTTGACCTGGGGGTGGACAACTTTGACCTTAGTACTTTTAGCCTCATTAAGGATGATTGAATTAAGGACCTACTAAATTATCGAGTTACTAAATGATTGTATCTTTTGCTTAAAACCATGTGACCACTTGGGTGAAAACTATGTGGCCATTTTAGTGATAAGTTGTTATGGCATAACATAATGAATGATGTACTTTGATTTCTGTGAATGTTTTGCCTTAATTCACTGCTGAATAAATAGAGTTCACTATATTATGTAATCAGAACCTTGAAGCTATTCATAGCAGCAGTCCTCTGGAAAGCTGTTTGTGCTTAGCTTTACAAGTGCCTAGCACAGAGCATAAGGTGGGAAGGGAAGGGGGTGAGGGAGGAGTAAGCATTTATATAGAGGCTCTCCCAAGCACATAGAGGCACTTTGTAAATACTTGTTTGCTTGTTTTAATTTACAAGTATTTATTTTCTCTCCCTCCCACACCACCCCCATTTGAAAGGCAAAACAAAACTCTTAGAACAAATATGCATGGTTAAGCAAAACAATTCTTATATTGGCTACCTCCAAAAAGTTTTGTCTGATTGTGCATCTTGAGTCCTTCACCTATATGGAGATAGGTAGCATGTTTCACTTTTGATTCTTTGGAACCACAATTTGTCATTAAATTGATAAGAATTCCAAAATGTCAGACTCACTTTGGATCCCTTTTCCACACAGGGGATACCCAACTTGCCCTAGGCACACCTCCCCTCACAGAAATAGAATTCTTACCCCATCAGACTCAGCCCCAAGGGTCTGGGAGTTAGTCCCCAGATGAGGATCTTTTTATTTATAAAATTGTTGCCCAACACTGGAGAAGATGCCCACTCCATACCCAGAGGTGAGGTCTGTGGATAAAAGAGACCTCCTGAGAAGCACCTCTAGTCTCAGTCACAGACCCTGGAGACAATCTTCACATGAAAGTCACTAACAAACTCAGACTTCAGGGGTTAATTCTGAGGAAGAGAAGTAAGTTTTCCCCATAGTCAAAAAGAATAATTACAAATGAGGATTTTAGGACAGGAAGTTCTTGGAGTTTGAAATCAAATTCTCTCAACAGATCCTCTTTTAAAAGTCTGAAAATATTCTTTTCCCTTCCATCTAACATCTGGACCCCTTGGACATGTATCCCTTTCCTAACCCTCTGCCTACCAGAAGGACTCTGCAGCCTGTTGTCTGACAGCTGTTCCCCAAGGTAGGGTCTTAGCAGGCAGGGTGCACCTGGGGAGCCCCCAAGGAAAGGCTGGACCTAGATGTAGGGGCCACAGAGTTCCCATTAGGAGTAATTTGTTTTCCAAAAGGTTTTGTGTAGGAACAACTTTCACACAGATTATAGTCACATCTATTTCTGAGGAGGACATATAGAGACACTCCCTTGGGTACCTTATGACCATTAAAAATAGTTATATTATCTGCAGTGTCAGAATATATAAAACAAACTATTGTCTTCTTTTTTAATTATCCTAAACAGAGAAAAATATCCAATCAAAGTGGGACAACTCCTTATCTGTATTCAGTGGGAAAAAGATTTGGTAGAAGGGATAATGGAGTACATGAAATGGGCTTTTAAAACATCTTTGGGTTCTTTTTACCAATTTTTTAAAAGTATTAACTTTATAAAAATAATAGAAGAAGCCTGAGGGGAGAGAGCCAACCTTGGAATATGAAAGCCTTGGACATATCACGTGACCACCAGCAAGTCATTTAAGTCCTCAGTCAACTCTCTGACAGTTGCCAATCTACATTATACCGGGAATTCCTAAACAAGCGAAATTTCTGGTCCAGACTTCACCCCCAAAATAGTTTATCACTATTTTATACTGAGACTATGTCTTTTCAACTCTCTGTCCTTCAAGGCAAGGCTAAGGCAAGAGAAGGAAGCAATCTGAATACTGAATTTGGAATTACCTGACTCTATCACTCATTAGCAATATGACTGGTAAATCAATTAACCTCTAGACCTCAGTTTCCTCATCTGAAAAATGGGAAAAAGCAGGGTAAGCCCCAAAGTCCAAAGGAGAACTCTTATTTCTTTGAATCCCTAGATCTAGGATCCTAAGGCATTGGGAAAGACTGTTTCCTTCCTCGACAGAAGCACAATATAGATAATTTTGTCTTCTGAAGGCTCTGGAGAATGGAGAGGTGTGCCCTGCAGGACTAGGGAGGGAAAACTGGGGTGGACTATCTTATCTTGAAGAAACTATTCTTTAAAAAAAATTAAACATTTGTAACCTTTGTGATAGAATTCTCATGATAAGCATCACCCAGATGTTTATACATGTTGGGGAATTTTCTCTCTTTTCCTTTATAGTCACTGCCCTGGAAAGAAAAAAAGTATGCAATCACAGTATTAGAAAGGAAAGTTTTACTTTTTTAAACTGGAGGGCAATAAAACAAAATGTTTGAATGGGTAAACCCATGGGGTCATCAGGACATCCCCTCTCAATGACTACTGTAGCACCTCCCTTGGAGCTAAGGAGGCTCTCAGGACTTTTCAAGTGTCCCCATAATCAGACTACTTCCAATAACATGCATGCTCTGACCTCTTTCTGAAGAGGATGGATTTATCCCACCTTGCATCCCTTCCCACCCCTTCCCTTCCCCCATCCCCACACACAGCCTTACATCTCTGGCCTGCAGAATTGGCTCTTGGTTGGAAGAGTCCCTTTAGTTTAGGTGCTAGAGGTAGGGAACATACCATGAGTAATCTCTTGCTCCCTAGAAAACCTCCAGAAGTTAACTCCATTTACAAACATCCCTGATACCTGGGAGGGAAGCTTCATGGTAAAGTAAAAAGAACACTAGATTTGGGAGTCAGAAGACCTGGTTTTAAATCCCAGCCTCAGTTTCCTCATCAATAAAATGGGGGGGGGGTGGGAAAGGTGACTTATAATGTCTAGCCCTATTATCCCTTCTGTGGGAATCCCTGGGATAGAGAAATCTGTGTTCCTTGGGACCCAAGCATTGCCAGAATGTAAACTGGAATATTGACTTTAATTTCTGATATCTATTGATATAGAAGGAATTAAATATCAAATGAAAATGAAAAAACTTGGAGGAGGAAAATTGTTATTGTTCAGTTGTTTTCAATCATGTTTGACTCTTCATGACCCCATTTGGGGTTTTCTTGGCAAAGATACTGGAGAGATTTGCCATTTCCTTCTCCAGTTCATTTGACAGATGAGGAAACTGAGGCAAACAGGATTAAGTAACTTGCCCAGGGTCACACAGCTAGTAAGTGTATGAGGCCAGATTTGAACTCAGAAAAATGAGTCTTCCTGACACCAGGCCCTGCAGTCTATACCATTGTGCCACCTAGTTACCAAAGGAGGATAGGGACCACTGTAAATATTTTAAGGTATAGGGATTTTAAGGATGTTGGATTATTAAAAGATCTTTGAATTCTTTCAATTTAGTACAAATTCAGTTAGGTTTATTAATATCATGTAGCATATATGTTTACTTGAAACAGCTAATCTCCTTTCCTTCCAGTTGGCAGATATCACAGGTTCACTCAGAAGGAGGAACTATGTCTCTTGCCCCAAGAATACCTCTGGAAAGATAGTTTTCCTTCCTGCTCACAATGACTGGAGTGCTTAAAATTTGTTAGCAAAAAAACTATGAAGGAGTCCCTCTGGATTCACTGTTCCAATTCCCATTCACTAGCATTTTAGGTACCTAGAGGGCAGCTGACTACTTCTCCCCTCGAGGTCCTAGGGGTAATCTCTAGGAACTAGAGTTTTGAGCAGTGTCCCTCACAAGCCTTCATACAGTGTGCTTTCCAGTATCAATCAACCAGTTGACATCAATTAGTTTTTACAAAAGGTTACTTACTGAAAAGGAATTACAATTACAATAATTACAAAACAATCTCCCCAAACCTGAAGGTCATCCTTTCCATGAACATAATTATGGTCCCTGGGGAAAGTGGCTCAAACTTAAAATATTAAGGTAGTTAGACATACACATATAGAGAATACATGAGACTGACAGGTGTCTCTAAACACCTCTCCAGGCCATCCTACTGATTCATCTCCATAGGATTTTCTCTACTATGTCATAGAAACTTCATCCTGAAATCTTGCTTCACCCCTGGACTACTTCAGCCCATGAGTAACTGGGTGGGGTGGAAAGGAAAAGGCCGTTGCTGAGGGGATAATGAAGTTTTTCATTGACTGTGTAACTGGAGGAGCCAAGAACTCACAAGTCAGGGGAAGAGTTACAATATTAAAGATTTGTTATTACAAATAAATAAATACCAAAGGGAACTCCCCCCCCCTCCTTTGGTCCCATTGACCACTGTGAGTCATTAGGTGAGCCAAGTGCTTTACTACCCACTACTGGGGGTTATCTTGGGTAAGTCACTTAATGTCTTTGGTCTT
This sequence comes from Gymnobelideus leadbeateri, assembly GCA_011680675.1. Lineage (NCBI taxonomy): Eukaryota > Metazoa > Chordata > Mammalia > Diprotodontia > Petauridae > Gymnobelideus > Gymnobelideus leadbeateri. Next base: position 151,526 of record WOXC01010487.1, read on the forward strand.
ATTTTTCTGATCTGTAAAATGAAGCTGTTGGATTAGCAAAGTCCTGAGGTCAAAAACCTTCCACAACTCACTAGTGTTTACCAAGTCATTCAAACTCTTCTGCTTACCTTTCAATGCTGAGACCAAACAGAATAAATATCTTCTCCTGAAAACTTACTTTTGTTCTGTGGAATGACCTTATTCTCTATCAGGCAAATTCCTTCTCATCCTTTAAAACCCAACTCGAATGCTATCCCCATTCTACCCCTACCCCCACCCCTGTTGGTAATGACTTCCCCTCTCCCTATCTTCTACCCATGCCATGCAATACTGTGTTACAGTATAACTATTTGTGCTAGAATCTTATCCCTCCATGGCTAATGCAAAAATATGTTCTGCATATCTTCTTATGTATAATGGGTATTGTATTTCTTGCCTTTTCAATAGAGGGAAAGGAGGTGGAGAGCAAGAGAAAATTTAGAACTGAAAACAAAATAAAATGAAATTTTTTTAAAAGTCTTAAACCTTTACTAGTCTGTAATATCCTTGAGAGCAGATATCCTATTTTAATTAAACTTTATATCTTCCCCAATCCATAGCCCAGTGCACAGCACATAGTAGGTCCTGAATAGTTGTTATATGAAATTGGGAGAAATCCATGTTGCCTGAAGACATCTGAAAGGAAATAGCATTGAGTGGGGCTTAAAAGAATGATTGGATCTGAGTAGGTGGGAGGCTACAGCAGACTTGGTCCTAAAGGAGAACCATGTACAGGGATTAGTAAAGGAGCCTCATGTTGGGATGTAAGTTTGGAGAAGCAAAGTAGAACAATTAGCTATGCAACACTGAGTAATTCAGGCACAGATTTCCCATCGGCAAAATAGAGATAATCATGTTTTCCCTGCCCTTTTTATAAGCATGATGTCAGGTTGAAATGGGATAATCTATGGGAAAGGTCTTTGAAAACTATAAAGCGCCATACAACTGTATAAACTCAAGATATAGAGTTTATATTCTGTGCCTGGAAGCACATGAGATTGTGCATCCCAGAAGGACGAGAGGGGATCCAGAATGTTTCCAGAGACCTTAAATCAATAGAAAGGGACATGGGACATGGGACATGGGAGTTTTAGGGTCAAGATAACTACCCAAATACCTTGACCATCTTTACTGAGGATTCCCCCTCTCTTCAGTTTTGAAAAAATAAAATAGAAGATAATTTTTCATTTCTGAATACCTCTTCTTCCTGTCCAGCAAGGAAGAAAAGAAGAATTTATTAAGTGCCTACTATGTCACAGACACTAAGCTAAACACAGATATCTCATTCTGCTATTACTTTCCTCACATTACAGTTGAAGAAACTGATGTAGGGAGAGACTGACCATGGTCGCATAGCTAGTAAGTATCTGAAGCTGAATTTGAACTCAGGTCATCACGACTCTAGGTCCAAAGCTCTATCCTCTGCACCACCTAGCTGCCTCTGAGCATGAAAACAAAGAGAGTAAATCCAATGTCCCCTCTCAATTTCTGACCAGACCAGGATCTCTTCGCTCCTCTTTCTTCTTCTATTCCATTTTTCTTCTTATCCCTTTTCTCCCACCTCCACCCTTCCTACCCTTGGACCAGAAGGAATTGTTTAGTCACTGAGAGCTGCTCAGGGTTAAAGAGACAGCTGCCATCCTCCTCCTCCTCCTCCTCCTCCTCATCATCATCATCATCACCACCACCCCCATCATCACTAACATTTCTATAGTACTTACTATGTGCCAGGCACTGTGTTAAGCACTTCACGTTGTTATTTTATTTGATCCTTATGATACCCTAAAAAATAGATGCTATCATTTTATAATTGAGGAAACTGAAGGAAGCAAGGCTTAAGTGGCTTATACTTGTCTGTAAGGTTCACTTACAGTGATCTTGTAGTAAGTGTCTGAGATCAGATTTGAACTCAGGTCTTCCTGACTCTAGGCCCAGCGTCCGATCCACATTAAAATATATATTAGATTCTATTGACAATCCTTTGAATCAGGGTGGAAAGGAGAGAAGATAGCATGGGAAGATGAGCCTAGAGATGTTCAAACATCCATTGATAGAATGGGACATGTAAGCTCCTTAATCTAGAGGACTGTTATGGTCAGTCACACTAGGGGCTTAATAAATATTTATTGATTAATTGATTGATACCCTCTCTCTGACTCTGTAAAATTATGAGATAAATTTAAAAAGTGAGTTTAGAAAAGATCAGAGAATAGGAGGGGCCCGGGAACCAAGGTTAACTAGGGGTGGGAAGGGAATAGAAACCATCAATCCCCTTCCTTATACTCAAACACTCAAGCCCAGATGTCACCACTGCTATAGCGTCCTAAAAACCAGAAGGTACAAACGTCTTCACATCCTTACCCATCAGTGTCTGCCCCAGCATCTCAAGAGGCAGAGATTTCCCAAATGTGGTCACCATTGTAGATCTTCCTCTCATAATAACAATCAGTGGACATTCCTTGAGTTGAGGGTAAAGGTCATTATTGACTGATGGAGAGGAAAAGAGGCAATCTTAGGTGAAGGACCAGTGACCATGATATCAGTCAATTTGAAGGGGGAAATGGATGGAAAAAACAAAGCAATAATTCTATCAGATTACCTTATTCCCCAGCCCAACTCACAACCATTCTCCCACCCTTGGCCCTTCACTTGACAAATTTTTCCCGTAAAAAGTTCCTCCAACCCTAACAATTTCAATATAACTTTGGAATCCTATTTTCCCAGAGGATTTTCTTTCATTCTCTCTCATTTTTCCCTTTATTTGTTCCAGTTTCTTCAGCAATGTTCTCACCACATCTGGCCAGGGTGTCCACACCCTTGTTCTGAGACTGATGTAAAAAGCAGCACATCTGTCTCAGATAGTCCCACCCATGAGAAAATCTAAGAGGACAGATCATTTCCCACCATCCCAAGACCACCACAACCACTCTGAAAAAGGGGCCCTGATCAGGGAGAGGGTGGGAAACTGGCCTGCATTCCCATCTCAGGGACCTAAGAGAGGACAGAGTTTACTTATTCAAAGCCATTGGGAAAACCATGACCTATAGTCAAAAGTTTACGCTTTACCCCCTCTGGAACTGAGTGACCTATGGAGTCATTGCATTAGGCAATTCTCCCTCATCCTATCTGGCAAACGTCTCATTTTAAAGGGGAAAAGTATTTTCAGAGACAACTTTTAGGACACTACTAACACTAGACCCAGAAATGGGTCATATCTCTTCCTTTGCAGCCATAGACAACTGAGCCCAGTTCCCAAATAGAGGCAAAATGACTCTATTGCAGAGTACTGGGTCCTTGATCCATTGTTGGTTCTGCCTATTATATACATTCACTTATATTATTCAGCTACTTTTATTCAGTCTGATTCTCTGACCTGTGGGTCAGAAGTCACACAAAAGAAGAAAGACAGGATAAAATTTTATTATTTTCAAATGTTACTTATTTCATGATTTTGTATAGAAATTTAAAGTATTTAAATTTTGTGAATCTTCTCCCTGGCTCTATTCCCTATTTATGCAATAAGCACTTTTGCATCTCTTTAATTATACCTGAGACAAATTCCATTGAATTTAGACTGTGGGGGCGGCTAGGTGGCGCAGTGAGTAGAGCGCCGGCCCTGGAGTCAGAAGGACCTGAGTTCGGATCCGGCCTCAGACACTTAACGCACACACAAGCAAAAACCTAGCCATGTGACCTTGGGCAAGTTACTTAACCCCAACTGCCCTCCAAAAAGAATTTAGACTGTGAGGAGGAAAATAAAGAAGCTGGGCTCTGGTGGAGACTGAAGGGTGGGTTTGATTTGTTTCTTTACCAACTCACTTTTAGCAAGTAAATTGAATAAAACGCTCTTGTCTCCATTATGACAAAGAAAATATACTAGGAAAAAAGTATTATAGCGAAATCTTGAAGGATACCCAACAACAACAGTTTTCCACATAGGTCAGAACTAGGATAAGACATGAAGATTCCCTATACCAATTAAATTCTTGAAAATATGGCAAGGCTGGAGCAGGGAGATGACCAATGGGCAAAAAGGAAAATGCAAAGCCTGCTGGCCCCCAGATGTTCCTACCCTGATGTTTCTCCTATCCTGGACTGTGTTCCATTTAGCTATATACTCTCTTCTCTCAGGAGCTCAAGTTCAAAAGCACTTCCTAATAAAAGGCTCTCTCTGATCTTTCAAATCATTATCTTGCCCTGCCCTTCCTCCTAATTTCTTTGTGATTCCCTTGTATTTATTTTATATTTACTTATCTATGTGCATGTTAATATCCCACAGTGGAATGCAAGGTGCTTGAATACACAGCACCATGCCTGCCACATGGGAGACAATAAATAAATGCTCATTGAATTGAATCTAATTCTTTCAGAAGACTGAGGACTCATAATCAAAGTAAAAGGGTAGAAGATCTTGGGGAAAGGAGTAGAAGCTGGAGAGGGTTAGGGAGATTCTCTGCATGAAACTCAGGACCCAGATCTTTCACCCTGAAGTTGGAGGGAGCTGGGGAAAGGAATCAGGAGTTAGGGAGAGGCTAATGATATCACTCCTAATTCCTAACTGCTTTGGAGCCATGGAGGTACACGAAAGAGGAATACGGTAGAGAATGAAAACTCCCTCCTTGTCAACAGGAGTCAGGGGAATGGACCAAAGGACTTCAAACAAGGGGAGAGGGGGGTTGGACTCAGGAGTCTATGACTAAGTTCTCCATAGCAGCATGAGCAGACTAGCCAAGGTTATGTGTGTGTGTTGTGGTTTGTCCTTCATTCTCAGAGAGGACCATGACATCAGGGAGATGATAACATGACTTGCAGTTGATCTGGATTTGAGTGAGGGAGAGTTGCACAAAGTCACCAGCCTCACTTTCTCCTCCAGAGCCATCAGGGTCCAGTGGCCAGACATCAATCAGAAGACTGGAGATGGCCCAGGATGCAGTGGGAGACCTTGGTCTTTTTATGCTGTCTTTTTAAGTTCTCATTTTGAGTGAGGCAATGCCCATTAAGTGAATAGGATGAGGGTAGAGAAGGGGGCAGAAGAACTTGGCTTGTGGAAGAGTCCCCTCATAGAGTCTCTCCAACGGAGAACAAAGAAAGAGTCAATGTGAAGATCACAGAGAAATCAGCATAAAGATCAATCTCATCTCTGCCTCAAATAATCCCCTGGTTATGAAGGCCTCTCTCGACCAGAAAGATGTAGAGGGGCAGATTAATATTTCTTCAAATGGCATAAGGACTTGTCCTGCCTAGAGTAAGGGCATGAACTCATTCATTGACTTTTAAAGGTCCTGGCAACCCAAGGAATCTTTTGCTCCCCAGATAGTTCAAGCAGTCCCGTAGTAATGAAGCCAGGCTAAGGATTTAGGACCAGGGATTTGTTTTATAGCACCATTCAAGATGGGGGAAAGAATGGGGAAGAAAGGGAGAGCAGAGGGATCAGAACGACTTCCTGTCCACTATAAATCACTTTCTTGAGACCATAAGGGCCAATCTCAAACAGGTCTGGGGGAATTCAGGAGGGTGGGAGACATCAGTATTCCATCTACCAGAATTAGGATTAGATCAGTCCCGGCGGGGAGGAACCATCGATATCCTTGACTCTCTGAGGAGTTTGTGGTAATGTGGTAATTCCTCAGAGGTAATGAATTCTCCTTCACTAGAAATCTAGCTGAAAACTGTATTACCATTTAGAGAATGGGAGATGTAAAGTTAATCTGTATACAGATTTAAGTGGGCTTATGGAACAGTCCTTTGACTGTTGGGGCCTATTTTATATACCTCTTCAAAGGGAGCAGAAAGTCACAGAGAGATCTGCATAAAGTTCAATCTCCTCTCTACTTTCAGGCCATGTTTTTTTGGCTATGAAGTCCTCTCCCAGAAAGCTGTGAGGGACTTCAGGGAACAGAGTAATTCACTGGCAACTTCCCACAGAAGCACATATTCTTGCATGACTCCCGAGAGGGGAGCTTAAGAACACTGTTCCTGCATCCCAACATTCTGCATACAGAAAGGGATTTTGAGTTCCCTAGACATTGGGACTCCACATCTGGTTGAGATGACCTCTGCAGTCTCTTCCAGCTATGAGATTCTAACTCTATACTCCATATGCAGCCCCCAACAACACAACCATGGAATTTGTAGCAGTGGAGAGGAGTGTGGGATATCACAAAGCAATCCCTTTCACAGCGTTTCCCATGGTCAGTCTTAAATACAGGTGTGAGGAAGGCTGGGAATGTGCAACAAGCTTTATGACCCCAGGCTGAAGTTCCCTCCAGTCCTTCTGAGTCAAAGTTGTATAAATCCCTCCTGATATCAAGTTATAACAATGACCTATGGCTAGTCTGAGGTGTTGATTAGTCAATGGTAACTGCTGACCCTGCTTCCCAGGTCAGCATTTAGGCAGGTATATCAGACTATAAGAATGTGAAAAGTCCATTCTAACCCTAGGAGACCATTCTGTGGGACAGCACCGACTAAGAACTAGTTAAGATTTCTTTAGGAAATTGTCTATAAGGGACCTCACCTGCTTCAGAATGTCCTGTACCATACCTCTCTCCACCTCTCCTGTGGTGTCAGGACTGAGCCGAGGAGTATGAAAAGTACTGGAAATATCAACACAGGCAACTTGAAGGTTCTGACTCTGCCTCAGGAGGTAGTGGTCCCAAGATGCTTTGGTAGTAGACAGTATGTGCCCTCTTATTGGAGGTTTGCAAGCAGATAATGGAAGACCACTTGTTCAGTGAAGGCATCCTAAGCCAAGCATGAGTCTCTAAGTTACCTTCCCAATCTAAGACTGTGCTTCAGTGAATGAGCTCCTATGTTTGGCTGTGAAAGCTGACTTTCCATCATCACCTCAACACTTACGCCCCATCAGGTGAGCGTTCCCAGAGATTTAAAGTCCAGTCTTTCCATGAGGTCAAAGACCTGGTCCATATGAGATGTTTTGGCTAGTCTATTTTGAGCAAGTCTACCAGGAAGACCCAAGCAGATCTAGGTGACTTGAGATGAGAACCACATAAAACCCAGTAGACCAGAACTTTGTAGATGTTCTGCCCTCAGGTCCCAGGAATTAAAAACAAGCTAGAAATTGGGCAATGACATCAGGAAGATAGGAAGCTTACATCAAACAAAGTAACTTCTTTTTAGTCTTTCTTCCTATCACCTAATGGACCAAAGTTCTCCAGGATCTCCAAAGTATGGGAAACTAGAAGGAAGAAGAAATACCAGGAGCTTTGCTAGCCTGAAGATATGTATTTCCCTACTCTGGCTTCATTATTCTGTTCCTCATGCCCAGTTTGTGAGTCTCTTTCTGACAGTTCTGGGAGGTCTTTGGGAAAGCTGGTACCCCAAAATGACCTTCAGAGAGCGCAGGTGCTGAGAATCAAGGGGTATATTGGTGTACCAGCTTTCATTAATGTGCCTTTAGCTCCCATTCAAAGGCTAAGCCTTGCCTCTTCTCCAGTCTCTACTTCTCCATTCTAGTCAGTCTTTCTGCCCACCAGACATGTCTTCCTCTGCAAGTAAAAGTGATAATAACAATGAGGATTTATCTGGTACTTTAAGTGCCCAATATGTTATCTCATTTGAGTTTTACAACACTATTTATTGCTATTTTATAGATGAGGACACAGAAGCTAAGAGAAGGCATGTGAATTGCCCAGGATCACACAGCTAGGAATTGTTTGAGGCAGGTTTCAATTCAGTTATTCTTGACCTTGATGAGAAGACCAACATTTCAGACGCTGAGCTGGTTAATTTACTGTCTGGGTGTGTGGGCACAGTTTTAAGAGAGTTCCAGTAGAGGGACATGATTGGAAAGTGATATTAAGAAAAGGATGTCAATAAAACATTTATAAGGAAAACAATGAACAATGAAAATTAGAAAGGCAGACATGAAGTTTCTGGCTGCTTCAGCTCTTCCGAAGAGTTTTCTCACACCCTGATCCTTACTGTTTGTAAAGGGCAAGAGATATGTTTCTGAGTGGATATATCCCTTACTACCTGTTCTTTTTGCCTCCTCCCTCTTTTGAAGGACTAAGTCTGACTGAACTGCAGTTTGAACCAAACCTAGCATGGCCGATGATAGGCATGGTGTTAAGTAAGCATCAGTATTCTGGGCCATGGATCCCTGGGCCCAGGCTGTATAAGTGTCTGCTGTGATTCTATCAGGGACTGAAAGGAAATGAGAAATGAGAAAGAACACAGGGGATAAAAAAGAAAGGAAATCAACTTTCTATTAGAATGAAAGGAAATTTCTGTGACTTTATTGCAGTGAGAGCAAAAAAGAAAAAGAAAAAAGAAACCAACCATCAAACTGTCAGATAGGAGTCTGGGCCCCCAAATCCATTTCTTTTCTCTTTTTATTGTCACCTTAAGGTTGTCAACACTGCCAGCCTACCTAAGATTCCAAAAGAAATGATCCCAGATTTCTACCTTGTTATTCCCCTGGATCAGCTGGCCTCAGGGCTCTCACAAAGAATAAATGGAGGAATTCAGTCTTTTTGGATTTTTCTACAAGCATTAAGAAACTAACATCAGCCCTGGATTCCCACCCAGTTCTGGACCTGCCCAGTCAATCATGCATGTTCCAATTTCTCAATTTTTCATTTACCTTTGTAACAGGGCCAAGTACAGCTCTTCTGAGCATGAGGCTGATGCAATCCCCAGGTGGGCTTCCAAGCACGCACATGACTGTTCCCAATCTGCTAACTACAAGGTTAAGAAACAAACTTTGGAGATTGGCTGATGATTCCTTGTTCAACTTTCCTTCCTGTGGCCCCATTCCTATCTCTGCTCATATCTTTGGCTCTTAATGGGAAGAGTCTCTATTGGTAATTTCCTGGGGTTTTGGTCTGTAGCAGAATGAAGGACAGGGGTGGCATAGAGCTCTTTTCCTTCCCAACTCCCCAATGGCCTGCAGAAGCAATCAACCCACCTCATACTCCCAAATAGAAAGTCCCAGTGTTGGGAGGCTAACCAATAGAACCATTGAAGATAGTTATTTTGGGAACTTTGTTAGAAAAGAAAGTGACATTTTTTTCCACTGCAACCATCTGAACAAAATTGGGGAAACAGGTATCCAATTAACATGGAAACGTGTCCAGAAACCATATTCAGAGGGGAATGAGACCAATTTAACTGTGTTAAAGGAGCTAAGTGATGTCCTTACATTACAACTAACTTCCCATAGAATCTTTAGCTTACTTTGGTTTATGCCATTATTAAAGCTATATTAACTTTATTATGTACTTCTTTGTACTGAGACCTTATTAATTTTAACGAGCTCAACTCTGGGGCCACAGGTCAGAGCTCAGGCTGCTCAGTCCTCACAGTGGGAGCCTTAACCACAGACTAAACCAATTCTTCCTTGGGAAGGAGGTAATGCCCAGCTCAGCAGGGCTGATGCCCCAAACTGAAGTTCCTCCGTCACCATAAGTGGCAATAAAATCTTTATGCATTTTCCTGGGCCAAGTTACTGATAGTATCAAAGGGATCTGGTCATACGTGGGGGGGGGGGGGGGGAGCTATTTCCTCTTTCTCCTTCTCCTACCCTTCTTGGTGAAAGGTCTGGGAGTCAAGAGTTATTCCCAAAGTTAGAGCAGCCTCTCCTCCCTGGAGTTAAGTTCCCAACCCCCCAGCCAAAGGAAGAAAAAAATTGAATAGCTTAGGCTTTGAATTATATTAGGGTTTGAAATCAAGCATTTTCCTATTAGTCTCTTCCTAAGAAGGAGGCATCAGTACAATGGATCTAAGCAAGAGATACCTGGGACTGAACCTGGGTACTGACTTGTACTGGTTGCGTGGCCATGAGCAAGTCACTTCAACTTCTGAGGCCTCAGTTTCCTCATTTATAAAATGAGAACAATAATGATCATACTACTTACCTCACAGACTTATTGTTATAGGGATCAAATGGGATAACATGTGTTGCAAACTTTAAACCAAATACAAATCTTAGTAATTACTGTCCAAATGTACTATAAGCTTCTTAAGGGCAGGATCTGTTCCATTTCTTTCGTTCTTTCTTTCTTTCTCTCTCTCTCTCTTTCTTTCTTTCTCTTTCTTTCTTTCTTTCTTTCTTTCTTTCTTTCTATCTATCTATCTTTCTTTCCCATCTCAATACCTATCACCTTTGGCTCTGTTTGCCAGGGCTCTGTCCTGAGCCCTCTTCTCCTTTGCCTCTATACTAACCTTGGTGGTATACTTTCTAAGAATGTACACATTGATGATGAGGTTGATTCAGGCATTGCCAGAGCTAGCTCAGTGTTTGGGAGGCTCTGAAGGAAAGTGATGAAGAGAAGAGGTATTAGACTGACTGCCAAACTGAAGGTTTATAGAGCCGTTGTGCTGGCCTCATTGTAGTATGCCTGTGAAACCTGGACAGTCTACCAGAGCCATGCCAGGAAACTGAATCACTTCCATTTGAATTGTCTTGGGAAGATTCTGAAGATTGTTGGCAAGATAAGGTACCAGACACTGAGGTCCTTACTCAAACTAAACTACCAAGCATTCAAACCGCTTCAGAGAATGCAACTCTGATGGGCTGGCCATGGTGTTCAAATGCAAAATTTATGCTTGCCAAAAAGGCTATTCTATGGAGAATTCACACAGGGCAAGTGTTCACATGGTGGTCAGAAGAAGGACACTCTCAAGGTCTCTCTTAAGAACTTTGGAATTGATTGTGTAACATGGGAGACACTGGCACAGGACCACTCAGTGTGGCATGTCCACGTCAGAGAAAGTACAAAGCAGAATTGAAACAGCTCAAAAGAAATGCAAGATGTGCAAATTTAGAGAATCTGCCCCTATTTGTGTCTGACCTGTGATAGAGCATTCTGAGCTTGTACTGGTCTGATCAGCCACAGTCAGACACACTGTAACTTGACTCACATAGTGATATCATTTTGGTCCTCTTTAAAAACAAAGGACAACCAACCATTTCACCTGATGATCTGATCAGATCCCATGGATTCAATGATCAACTCTATGTCAATAATTCTTAGATCTACTTCTAGCCCTAACCTCTCTCTGACATCCCCAACTACCTATTAGACACCTGGAACTGGATTTCTCATAGACAACTTAAAAATCATGTCCAAAACTGAATTCATTATCTTTCCTCCCCAAACCTTTCCATCTTCCAAACTTCCCTATTACTGTTGAGGACTACTATCCTCTCAGTCACCCAGACTTGAAACCTAAATGTCATCCTCCACTCCCAACTCTCTCTCACCTCCCCCGACATATCCTGTCAGTTGTCAAGTCCTATAGTTTCAACCTTCCTAATATTTCTTATATATGCCCTTTCTTTCCTCTGATTCTGCAACTCCTCTGAGTCAGGACGTCATTACCTCATGTCCGGACTTCTTGCAACAACCAGCTGTTTGGTCTCCCTTCTTCGAACCTCTCATTTCCAGCACCTCCCTGTTAACCTGCAGGAACAATTATAAAAATCCTCTCTGACTTTAAAGCCCTTTACAACCTACTTTTACAGTCTTTCTTATACCTTATTCCCCTTTATATTATCTATAACCCAGGGACACTGACCTCCTTGCTGATTTACACAATACTCCATTTCCTGACTCCAGGCATTTTCACTGGCTGCTCCCTATAACAGCAACCACACTGGCATACCCAGGATAGGTACTAGCACAGGTTCTTAGATCTGCTTTACTAGGAAAGATAGCTGTTTAAGGGGTCAACAATCTTTTTTAATTACATTCACTAGTTCAGGGAAAAAGTCAGCACCCTAAACTTCAGAGAAAATACAAGCAGAGAAATAAAGACCAATAGTCTGGGCTTCTAAACTTCTGAGAAATTAATACAGATCAACAGATAGAGCCAACTGTCTGACCAAGGCAATACATAAATAGTTACCAGAGAGAGAAACACCAACATCTGGGTTTTTTAAAGCTGGAGGGCTCCTTAACAGGTACCCCGAAATTAACAAAAGGTGTAAAATCCTTGCTACAAGCAAGCCTCCCCTGAGCAAGCTTCCCTTAATAGGCCCCACATGAAGCCTATTAATGGGTGGGGAAGATCTTATATCCCATTAACATTACACTCCCCCATCCTTGAAATGCTGCCATTACTCATCTTCCACATTGGAAAAGCCCTTGGTGTTGGGAAAGACTGAAGACAAAAGAAGAAGGGGATGGCAGAGGATGAGAGGGATAGATAGCGTCACAGAAGCAATGAACATGAGATTGGACAGACTTTGAGACATAGAAGGGCCTGAAGTGCCATGGTCCATGGGGTCATGAAGAGAAAGACACAGCTAAACAACAACAAATCTCATCTTCACCTCCCACTTTCCTTAATGTCTCCAGTTGGAATCCCATCTCCTACAAGATGCTTTCCCCCACCCCCCATCTTCTTTAATCTCAGTGCCTTCTCTTTGTTGATTATCACTAACTCACTCACTTTGTACCTTTTGTACATGGCTGTTTTTATATTGTTCCCCATTGGACTGAAAGTTCCTTAAGAGACGGAAGGATTTATTTCCCCAGAGCTTAGTATAGGACCTGGTACATAGCAGTCATTTAACAAATGATAATGGCCCAACTGACTGACCAATGCCTCTTGTCTCATCAATTTCTTTCAATACTTAGACTCCCTTCTCTTATTTCTCTCTATTTTCCTTTGGCAATCATACTCTCTTACAGCTTCAACAACTACCTCCATGTTAAATTCCAAATCTTAATTTCCAGCTCTGACCACTCTTTCTGAGCCTAGACCTGCATCTCCAAATGCCTACTGGACACCTTCACCTAGGTAGGTGCTCCACCAGCACTTCAAATTCCACATGTCTATAACTGACCTTGCTTTCCTTCTTCCCTAAGCATGTTTCTCTTTCTGATTCCACTATTTCTATCTAGGGAAGCTCTATTTACCTAGTGTCCCTTATTCATGATTTCTGACTTTTCTTTCTACTTCATGTCTCATCAATTACCAGGTCCTGTTGATGCTATCCCTTCAGCATCTCTTGACTATGTCCCTTATTTTTTTGCCTACCAGTAGTACCCTGGCACAGGACCTCATTCTGAATTTTCTGTATTATTGTTTCAGCTTCAGGCCTTCCTCACTTTCTATTCCCCCTCTAATTTATCCTTCATACAACTGACAGAATGATTTTTTCCCCCTAAGAATAGGGATAGGAATAGGGACTGGACATGTGATATTGTGGGTAATGGGAACTTCTGAAAGAGGAAGCTCCAGAAGGAGCTTCCACCCATTCAGGTTGGCATCTTCTCTGAGACTTATAGTCTTAGTTGCCTGGGGGCATTTAAAGGTTAGGTCTGCCAGCTAGTCAACAAGCATTTATTAAGTCCTTTCTATGGGCCTTTGTGCTAAATTAAGAAAAGCAAAATCTGGGCTCTGAAGTCAAGGAGTTTTCATTCTAATGGGGGACACATGCAAGTCACTATGTACATAAACAATATGGACAATGGGGTAGAAGAGGAAGTAGGAGGAATAACACCCCATCTCTTTGTTTCCACAACTGGAACCTGGTCATGAACAGAGATCCTAAGAAATGACTGTTCCTAATCCTGGCAGAAATCTCCTGAGTTTCTGAGTCTCTTGGGTCTAGATGCTCAGCTATTGCGTGATTTACACAATAGTCTCACAGAGAGAAACTTGCCACCAGGAAAATTCTGTAGCCAACAGGTTGAAGTCATGACTATTCTAGGCTAGCCAGGAGATTCGGACTTCTGAGTTGCTTGGATAGTAGAGGTGCAAGAGATTCAGCCCAACAAAGTTGTAACCTCCACCTCCTAGGAAAGTATAATAGAGTTGATTGCCTGTTGTTTTTGTGTTGTTATAGGTTTGTGTTTTAAGTATGTGCAAGCTTGTGAGTTTTTGTTTTTTAAGAAATGCTTTTGTGGGGAAGGAAATGATGGCAGTCCTATACTTGATAACTACTTATACATGGAGTACTTTTTCTAGAAAGGCCTCTATTTAACCATTTTAGGGAAAATTGTAGACACAAACTGTAACTTAGCTGTTTGAAAGATATTTTCTGGAGATCTACTCTGCAGTGGAAACATAACAAACCAGAGAGTTACAGGAACAACTCACTCCCCCACTTTGGGGCCAGGTTCCCTAAGGAGTGAGTCTGGTCTACCAATAGGAAAGGGTATCCCCTAGGCCAAAGGTGATATGAGGTTAGGGTAAGGTCAGTTATAGGTGAAATGTTCAAAATTATTCTCCAATTACCTTTACTTGGATTTTTCCATCCCTTCAATTTCAAGTTGGTAGGACAAGATTATTTTTATTCCTGAGCACGCTTTCTCCAGCAACAGCATGTAGAGAGAAAATCTAGTTATTCCTCTTAGTTTCAGAAACAAAGACCAGGCCCTTCTCCATTTTGTTCCCCCTCTTTCTCCTAATCCATATCTCTTCCTGTTCCTTTTCTTTCCTATCCCCACTCTCTCCCCCACCGTAGGCCTAAAGTTAAGGGCAATTGCTTAACCCTGGAGTGTCTCTTAGGACTAGAGAGGCTATTGACTTCTACCTCAAGCTAAAGAACCCCTGGACTAGAGCAGCCAAAGGTGAAATTTGGCAAACATTAAAAACAGATCTGATTCTATTGACAGCTATTTATTTTGGAGTGGAGAGGAGAGAGGTTATCATGGCACATCCACTTCGGGGGAGGGTAAGATGTCTAGTCTGTGAGGCTGATGCTAGAGATGTCTGGCCTATAGGTGTCCAGTTTCTATGGATAATTAGTCTTTTCTCTGACTGTGTGGGGATGGTCAGAGGATAGGAAGGGACCATGAATCAAGAGCAATAGGAACTGCTGTGCTGGGGTGGGAAGGGAAGAGAGATCTCCAAAAAATGTCCCCTCACCTCCAAATGTCCTCATGCTCTAGCTATAAGACACATACTAGAAAGAGATGAACCAAATCTACAGGGAAATCACACCCATCCCCACCAGCAGCTACCTCAGCACCCTGACTCCAAGGAGCAAAGATATCAGCAAATGTGATTTTCAAGATAAACAGATAACAAAACCTTCTTAAGTAGATCCTCCTGTCATAAGAGAAGAAATCCAGGACATTCCTAGGCTGAGGGGAAAAGGTCATTGAATATTTGGAGGAGAAGGAGCCCAGGTAAAGGTCATGCTGAGGTCAGATAAACAGGTTGAAGGGAAATTTTTCTTTCAGAATGGGTCCCAATCTGTGATTTCATTGGTGTAGGGAACTCTCAGTATGGAAACTCCCTCCACTAACACAGATCAGCAACTAATTTCTAATCTAGGGTAATAAATTTAGAACTAGAAGGAACTTTAGGAGTTTTTTATTTCACAGATGAGAAAACTGTAGGTAAAGATAGAGTGAGGACCTTAAACCTGGTCCTCTGATTCCTGGACCTTTGCTCTTTTGCACAGTTAAGATTTATTGTATGTGCTGCTACTCTTCTGAACTTTACATTTCTGCCTTCTATCTCCCTTTGGCTCTCCTCAGATAGCCAGGGTCTCTCTTATCTCCCTTGTGCACTTTTAGTTGAACTCCAATTTATAGGTTTATGGAGTTGCCTGGGGCATTGGGAGGTTAAAGGACTTACCCACCAGCTAATATTCATCACATCACAGGCAGAACTTAAACCCAAATAGTCCTGACTCTAAGATTGTGTGCCATGCTCTCTATATCACAGGGAAAACTAAATGAGTGAAAAAATGGGCCAACCATCCTAGTGAGTTATCCCTATAGCCTAGCTCACAGCCATCCCCACATTCTTAACCCTTCATATAGAAAAATGGTTCCTCCTCGATCTTCCCCAACTCTAACAACTCCACTCTAACTTTAGAATCCTCTATACCCTAAGGATTTGCTTCCCCTCATCTTTCTAGTTTTTGTGTCCTCACCACAGCTGTCCAGGATGCCAACACCCTAGTTCTGGGGCTGATGTGAAAAAGTAATATATCTGAATTAGCCAGTCATAAATGGATAGATCTTCATATACCAACTTAAGATCACCTGAGAAAAGGGCACTGTTCACAAAGAGGGTTAGAAACTGGCCTGGATTCCTATCTCAGGAACTCAAGGAGGGACAGAGTTTACTTATTCAAAGCCATTGGGAAAAAAACAAGACCTACAGTCAAAGACTTATCCTTTACCCTCTCTGGAACTGTGTTACCTATGAAATCACTACATTAGGCAATACCCCTAGTCCAATTTAATAATTGTCTCATTGTAAAAGGAAAGCTATTTTCAGATAGCAACTTTTATGATACTATTGAATTCAAAATTGAAATGGATCAAATCTTCTGTGCAGTCATAGACAATTGAGACCAGTTCCCAAATAAATGTGAAACAACATGACTGCCAAGTACTGAGTCCCAGGCCCATTACTTTTGTTGTTGTTATTCAGTTGTTCTTAGTTGTCTTAGTTGTTCAATTCTTCATGACTCTATTTGGTATTTTCTTATCTAAGATACTAGAGTGGTTTGCCATCTCCTTCTCCAGACCATTTTTTTTTACAAATGAAGAAACTGAGGGAAACAGGTTTAAGTGACTTGCCCAGGGTCACACAACTTGTGTGTCTGAGGTCAGGTTTGAATTCAGGAAGATTCATCTTCTTGACTCCAGGCCCAGTGTTCTATCCTGGGCAACACTTAGCTGTCTATTATACACATTCACTCTTACTATTCACCTACTTTTTAATTCAGTCTGATTATCTAACCTGTGAATTAGAAGACAAGAGTTATTAGAAAGAAGAATAATTCATTATTTTTAAATTTTTTATTTGTGAATTCTAAGTGTTTTCATTATTTTATTTAGAATATTGAAATTATGTGAACCTGTATGCTAGTTATATCCTGTTCATGCAGTAGCATAATTTTCTAAGTTGTACATGAAATAAAATTCCATTGAACTTGAAATATGAAGAGAAAAATTTGAGATCTGCGCAGGTAAGGTGTGGAGTGTAATGGCAATCACACTGGCATCCCCAGGATGGCTGCTAGCACAGGTTCTTAGATCTGCTTTACTAGGAAGGATAACTATTTAAGGAATCAACATTTTTAAAAATTACATTCACTAGTTCAGGGGAAAAGTTGGCACCCTGAACTTCAGAGAAAATCTAAACAGAGAAAATACAAGCAGAGAAATAAAGACCAACAAATAGGGCTCTGCCTGAATCAAAGCAATATTGCTATACACTTTACATACATCCCTGGATGGAGAGAGCCTTTACTTCTGAGCAGTTAGGGAGCTCTGAACATATGGCCACTGAGAATCTTGACTAGAGAATCACAAGATCCTTCTCATAAGTGAGACCCCAAAGCAAAATACCAACTCAGAGTATATATACACTTCTCATAGCCAGAAGGCATCACAACCCTCCTGACTCAGTGCCTAACTAGAACTTAGCAAAAGGTGTGAAAGTCTTCCTACAATCAAGCCTCCCCTAAGCAAGCTTCCTTTAATGGGCCCCATGTGAGGTCTATTAATGGGTGGGGAAGATCTTATATCCCATTAACATTACCAGGAGTAGGAGAGGTTTGGCTTGTTTTTTTTTTTTCATATTCTCACTTTTAGTCAATAACTTAAATATAGAACATCTTAAAAACATATAGACTTCATGACTGAAACATTTATGCTGAGAGAAAAGACAAGAGTTCTTGAAAAAGAAAAATTTTCTATCCAGGACAAAACTGAGAGTGACAAAAGATAGGACGCCATGAGCTCTAACACCCAGTCAAACACTAAGGAAGTGAACATCAGGTTAAGAAGGCTGTGTCTGAAAATGAAATTTTTATTTCTGGACTATGCCTTAAAATTTATTGGGCTTTTGGATAACCTAGCAAGACTGATAAGAATCAATTTGCTGGTACTCTTGTAAACCAAAAGACTTCAAACTGCAAAGGAAATGGGAGCAAGGAAACTGCCTATTTATACTAAGCAAGATAGCACAATTTAGGAAGAAAAATAGTAGTAGCAGTTCCCAGAAATTCACAAAAGATAAAATTTTTGAAAAGAAGTCATCAATAAAACCCATGACCCTAGATTTCTATATACAAATTCACAAAATATAGGTAACAAGCATACAAGTGAACTAAAGATCTTAAACCAAGGAGGTAAATGTGACCTCCTAGGTCCAACAGAGATCTGGTTGTGTGAGACCCATGATCATAAGACCAATATGGATGCACAGGGAGCTCTCCAACCCATTTAAGCTTTTTAAAAAGACATGGACAAATACATAGTGAAGTAAGCAGAACAAGGAAAATAATGTGCACAATGATAAACATCAAAGAACATGGAAATAACAAAACAGTTGAAACAACACTATGAAATTATAACGATGTAAGAAATGTTAGAGATGAACGAATCCTAGGTGGTGAACCTGGGTGCCTGGTTCACAAGGTGGTGTCCTTGACAAAAATAGGAAAGCAAGGAGGTAGGGTGAATATAAGGGAAAACAGAATGAGTTCAGTTTTAGACATGTTGAGTTTGAGGTACTTAGGGAACATAGAATTTGAAACATCTAGCAGACAACTGGAGATCACGTCAGAGCAATTTACTTAGTTTCTTCCTTTCTTCCTTCCTTCTTTCCTTCTTCCCTCCCTTCCTTCCTTCCTTCCTTTCTTCCTCCCTTCCCCCTTCCTTTCTTTCTCTTTCTTTTTTCTTTCTTGAATGCTATCTATATAGTTTACATAGATTTCAGCAAAACATTTGTCAAAGTTGCATTTTATTCTTTGGTAAAAGATGGCATGATTGAGGTTAGATGAAAGTACAATTAGAAAAATTCAGAACTGGTTGAATTACTGAATTAATCATTAATGGCTCTATGTTTACTTAGAAAGAAGCTGGCATGGCAGTCACCCAGGGATCAGAGCTTGGCCCTGTGCTGTTTAATATTATTATCAATGATTTAGATAAAGGCACAGATGGCATGATTATCAGATTTGCAGATCATACAGAGCTGGGAGGGATGGCTGACCAGGTGACAGTCAGGATCCCAAAAGACCTTGTTAGGATAGAGCATTTTGCCAAGTCAAATAAGATGAAATTTAATAGAAATAAATGTTGACTTACACTTAAATTCAAATTTCACAAGCACAAAATGGGAATAAATGTAGCTGGACAGAAATTTATCCAGAAGGAATATATGAGTTTTATCAGACTGTAATATCAATATGAGTCAACTCTATGATAGACAAAAACTGAGATCTTAGATATAGTGTCAGAGTCTAAGAAGGCAATAGGTCTCTTGTGTTCTGCATTAGTCAGGCCACACATCTCAAGTATCATGTTCAGTACCACACACCACACTTTACAGAAGACTTTGAGAGGTTGGAGAGTATACAGCATATTCTTCTGTACAGAGTATAGATGTAAATAAGATGGTGAAGGTCCTTGAGATAACATCATATGTGGATGGTTGAAGGCACTGGGGATGTTTAGTTTTGAGAAGCACAAATGGGAGGAATATGATAAATGTCACATGAAAGAGGAAAGAGAATGGCTTGCTCTTCCCCAGGG
This sequence comes from Gymnobelideus leadbeateri, assembly GCA_011680675.1. NCBI lineage: Eukaryota > Metazoa > Chordata > Mammalia > Diprotodontia > Petauridae > Gymnobelideus > Gymnobelideus leadbeateri. The sequence goes on from WOXC01010487.1 coordinate 171,028, forward strand.
GACAGGTCTAGGAACAGTAGGTAGATGTTACAAACAAGCAAATTTAGGTTTGAGGTCAAGAGGAATTTCCTATGGAGAAATCAAAACAGTGACATGTACTGCCTTGGACCGTTCTCTTCCAGCTCTGGTCCTCTGGTTCTCTGAAGATGACATACATCTCGGACTGAGATACACATTTTTCAGACATAGCCAAAGAGTCTGGACAGTCAAAAATTTACAAAAGTTTAGTTATGGCTTAAATGTTTCTCCAACCAGAGGCTGAGTGAGCAGGACAGCAAACCAGTTCCAGTCACTGGCCTGTCCTCTGGGGATGACTTCTGCTTGGGAAATGCTAGGAAAAAGAAGGCACAAAGTCTCTTTGTCTTGTGCTTTCCCACCAAAAATTATAATTCCCCTACCCACCCATAAACATGAAGAATTAGGCTGGGGTAGAGGGAAAGGGGGGAGCAGTGTAAAGGGGAGCTACAGCATCTGCCACACCCATTCTCTAAGATGTGGCTCCCAAGTACTGGGTTCTGATCACACCCACCACCAGAGCTGTATTGTGTGCTGAAGCATTATTTAGTCCTCTGGTCAAGGAATGTTAGTGCTGAGCTCTGTGGGTATCTGCTATGCTTTTATCAAGAGTGACCAAGAGGAAACAAGAGATGAGAAAAGACAGAAAAGCTGGAATTTTTTAAAGATGCTTTTTATTAGAACTAAAGAAAACTTCAGGAAGGTACAGTAGCAAGAACATAGAAAACATTGAATTTCTCAGAGAGAGAGATGACACCCAGGGCCTATTCCCCCTGTGGTTTCATTTGAATGCATCTGTGATCTCATCTGTGAGAGCACTCCTGCCAAGGGGGCGGATCAAACCCCATCCATGCCTTCTCATCCCATGTACCCTTTTTCATGGCCTCCCATAAAGACTCCCCAGGAGGTTCACTTAAAATGCTGGTGGCCTTCCTTTAGATCTCTCAGCAGAACTAGAGTACCCATGCAGCATGGGAACTGTCCATCTGTTATGCTTCAATCTTTTTAAAATTTAATTTTGTTGGGTTTTCCCAATTAACAAGCATTTATTTTCTCCCCCTCCTACTTTCCCACCCAACTGAACAATTAAAAGAAAAGAAAAAAGAAAACCTTCAAAACAAACACACATAATTAGCAAAACAAGTTCCCACAATGGCCCAGTCCAAAAATGGATGTCTCATTCTGTATTTTATGCCTAGCAGCTCTCTCGCAGGAGGTGAGTATTGTGTTTCATCTTTAGTCCTCTGAATCATGGTTTATCATGATATAGATCAGAGTACTAAAGTCTTTCAAAGTTGTTCTTTATGACGTTGTTGTAATTATATAAGTTGTTCTATTAGTTCTGCTCACTTCATTTTATGTTGGTTCATGGAGATCTTTCCAATCCTCTAGATCATCTTGTTATTTCTTCTGGTGAAAATAGTATTCCATTACTCTCATATACCATAATTTGTTTAGCCATCCCCAAATAGATGGGTTCCTCCTTACTTTCCAGTTTGGGGCTACCACAAAAAGAACTACTATAAATATTTCTCAAATATATGTATATGTATATGTATGTGTATAGGATTACTAGCCATATATTTGGGTCAAAAGGCATGGAGTTTAGTGACTTTGGAAAACTTTACCAGAAAAACTTGAGGCAAAGATTTTTTTAGTTGTCTACTTCATTTCTATTGTTAACCACATTAGATTTGTTGGTACAAACACTTTTAAAATTTTTATACTCCAAATGGTTTGATTTTTTTTGTGATTTTCTCTGTTGCTTGTTTAATCATGAACTCTTCTCCTTTCCATTGACCTGAAAGGCAATTTCTTCTTTGCTCTTTTGAGCTGTTTGTGATGTTCTATTTTATTTTTAAGTCACATATCCATTTTAGAGTTTATCTTTATAGATGGTGTGAGATGTTGGTCTATACCTATGCTAGAATGCTTTCCAGGTTTCCCAACAGTTTTTGTTAAATAGTGAGTACTTACTACAGTAACTGGGTTTTGGGGGTTTATCAAATACCACAATGTTGTATTTGCTTTCTTCTGTATGTTATGTACCTAAGCTATTCAATCTTTCTCTTTTTTAACCAGTACCAAATCATTTCAATAAATCCTACTTTGTCATATAGTTTAAGATCTGGTACTAATGGACCCCTTTCCTCTCTACTTTTTTTAGCTTCTTGATCTTTTTCTCCTCTAATTGTGTTTTTCTAGCTCTATAACATGATCCTTTAGTAATTTGATTGGTATGGTACTCAATAAGTAAATTAATTTAGATAGGATTGTCTTTTATTATGTTAGTTTGATCTACAAATGGGCAATTAACATGTTGCTAGTTATTTAGGGGCAGGTAGGTGGCACAGTGAAAGGGTGCTGGGCCTGAAGTCAGGAAAACTCATATTCCTGAGTTCAAATCTGGCCTCAGACTCTTGATAGCTGTGTGATCCCAGGTAAGTTACTTAATACTGTTCATCTCAGCTCTTCATCTGTAAAATGATCTGGACAAAAGGAAATGACAAACCACTCCAGTATCATTGCCAAGAAAACCCAAATGGGGTCATGAAGAATTTTACACAACTAAAAAATGACTATATAATTATTTGGGTCTATCTTTCTCCAAAGAATTTTTGCAATTCATATGATTCAAACATTTATCTTGGTATAGATATTCCAGAATATTTTATGCCTTTTATAGTTATTTTGAATAGAATTTTTCTTTTCAACTCTTCCTGCTGGGTTTTGCTGATAATATATTGGAATGTTTTATGTAGACTATAATGATTTATGAAGATTTATTTTGTATCCTGTAATGCTGTTGAATTTATTGTTTCAATTAATTTTTAGCTGAGTCTTTAGGGTTTTCTAAGCAAATCATCATAATATCTGCAAAAAGTGATAATTTTCTTTCTTCTTTACCTAAAACCATTAAAGTTGTAATCTATCCTCCAAGGACCTTGCTCACCTGTTTGTAGAATTAATTGCTCATAATTGTCTTTGCTTTGGATTCTGTTCATTCTCAAGTGCAGCAACTGTCCCTTCCCCTGAAGGAGCATGGTAGCCTCCCTGGAATCTCCTACCCCAACAGAGCTCCTATAAGCAATCCTCAGGTAGGGGGTAGACTCTTCACTTCTGAAATATGAAAAACAAGCAGAAGGTGCCTAAAAGCCAGTTCCTAAAGAAGTCTATTGAACTTAGAGAAATCTGATTTTTTTATAACTTCCTTTGCTGCAACCCAATTTTCAAAACTTCCTAATCCATAACCAGGGAAAATTTAGCTTCTACCTAATCCCAAATAACAAAGGGAGTCTCACTATGATTGAGTGCTCAGACTGGGCTCATTAACAATGATATTCTCTAATGACCCATTCTCACAATATCTCCCTGTTTCTCCAGGATATTCCACTTCCTCTATCTGATATATTTAAGGGAATGAAAACAAGAGAGTCCCACTCTTTCCTTCCCCACCCCACTCCCCACTTCTGGCCAATAGAATGGGATAGGTGGGAATTTTTCAGATGGGGTCCCTTTCTTATGGAACTTGGGATCACAAAGTTCACACAAGATTCTCTTTTACCATTTAAAAAATGGGTCGATTCGTTATATTTATTAAAAATTTGAAATTAATATAGAAAAGCATCCCACATCTATTTCAAGGAAGAAAGAGACAACTCTAAATATTTTAAGGTAGATATGTCACGGTATTAAAGTTGGGCTTCTGTAGGATCTTGGGTGCACTTTGTTAATGTTTAAAGCAATATTAGCTTTATTTTTCTTTTATATTGAATTTCGTTTTGCTTTTACATATTGAGATTACATTAGTTTGAAACACCTCAGTTTATCTGTAGATCAGAGGCAAAGTTACTAATATGTTGAGAGTTCACTCTAGGGAAGGAGAAACCGTATGTGCCCTTAGCTGCTGCATGATTCCTAGAAGGATTAATTTCATTGCTGGCTGCCAGACTCTAAAGGTCTCAGAGTCATTTTCTATAGAACTGGTAAGGACAGATGTGGTTAAATATTAAAAGGGAATTTTTAATTGGTAAAATGTTTAAAGTGGAAGATCCATTTTCAAATCATAATTGATTTCCAAAGAGAACAATTCACTCATGTCACAACTTTTAAATAGGAAAAAAGTAGGTAAAAATCAAGGTTCAGAAAGTAGTGAAAAGCCATATGATCAATATGCCACCCTATTTTTGTAAGCCAGAATTTCTTCACCTTTTTTTTTTTTTGCCATGGACTTGTTCAGCATTCTGGTGATACCTATGGACCTCTTTTCAGAAGAATATTTTTAAATGCATAAAATAAAATACATAGGATTATAAAGGAAATCAATTATACTGAAATACAGCTATCAAAATATTAAAAACAAAAAAATTATAAATGTCTTTTTAGGAGGCCCTACTCTAAGCAATCCAGGACCAAGGCCCAGGACACATACACATACATACACACAGCAAGCCCTGACTTACCCCAGCCACCAATGGAAGAGGAACAGTGACTAACAAAGGGGTTCCATTCTGGTCAATGAGTAACTGTTTTTGTAGCATCTTCAGTCTAGGGCATGGCAGGAACTCTTATGTCCACAGCAAATAGACAGGTGGCACACACAGAGGACATGGGTGGCCAGGGCACACTTATAGCCAGGGAAACTCACACTTTTGATGTTGTAGAACTACCGATGCCTTCTGGCGATTTAAATCATGCTGCTATTCTCTGCCTTTCCTTGTCTTGGCCCTTTACTGGTAGCATCATCTCAGTGCTAGGCACCATGCATTCTCCATTGGTTCCTGTCTTGTTTCTTTTTTTTTCTGAGGTCGGATTTGAACTCAGGTCCTCCTAACTCCAGGGCCAGTGCTCTATTCACTGCACCACCTAGCCACACCTTCCTGTCTTGTTTCTGCTGGACATCTCCACCAGAGTGGATCACAATGCTCCCTGATACCATTTGCTCTGATGCTGTGACTAGAAGTGTCTACCTGATAGGGAGAGCTGGAGCTCTTTTAACAATCCAAGGTAACTCTCTGATTTAGGATTACAAAATTCCTCCTAATTGCTGCTTCATCCTTCATGGGATCTTGTATCCTCAAAACCTATATTCTGAGAACTCTTCTTAAAAAGGGAGGAAGGGAAAGTAGATGGGTAACTTTTCTTAGGCTAGGAGCTACAGAGAAGAAGGCTATGTAGTCCCAAGAAGGCTATGTAGATCCAAGAAAGCTGGCAGGCTGAGGTGGCCCCAGGCCTACAGGACTGGTATGCAAATGAAGTAAGGACAAGAACAAAAGACTAATTGAAGGAAGGGGAGCCACTGCCCTCTGCCCACCCCCTTCCTGCCTGTCTTGTGTTATTTGCCAACAACACAATCCCAGCCTTCAACCAGCACAAAACCTCTGCATCTCCCCACATTCTCTAGAAATCAGGACTCTGACATCCAGCCTCCCAGATCCTCCCAAGGCCATACCCTTCTGTCCTAAAGATATTCCCTAGGAGTTAAAGGAGATGGGCCTCCCTCCTGTGACCACCAGCACAGGAAGTTCTTCTTTCTTTTCTAGATTTTCCTAAATCCCTCCTTGATGACTTCCCAGCAAATCCCATCTTTTCCTCTAACTTCAGTCTCCACCTCCCCATTCCAACAACAGAACTCCTCTCACCAACATCCTTCATCAGCCACAATCCTTGCCTTTGTTTAGGGGTAAAAGGCTAGTTCTTGCTGGGGATATCATCCACAAGGCTAACTTGTTTGCAGAGGATCCTGCAGGGCTCTCTCTTTATCTCTTTCTAAATCTTTGGAGAGTGTCTCCTTTGGCCAGAGTTGTATATAGAAGAGGGAGCAAGGAAAGGTTGAGGAAACAAACTTGATCCACCCCACATTTCCAATTAGGAAACCCATATTTTAGGAGGGCTACCCACTGGGGCAGTTAGATGGTGCAGTGGATAGAGTGCCAGGCTTGGATTCAGAAAGACCTGAATTCAGATCTAATCTCTGATACTTAACTGGCTGTGTGACCCTGGGCAAGTCACTTTACTCTGTTTGCCTCAGTTTCCTCATCTGTCAAATGAGCTGGAAAAGGTAATGGCAAACAGCTCCACTATCTTTGCCAAGAAAACTCCTACTGAGGTCACAAAAAAGACTCAGACCTAACAGAAAATGACTGAACAACAACAGCTGATGTTAAATGGTTAAATGGAATTGGTTGTGCTAGTTACTGGTGGCTTATGGGAGTAGGGAGGAAATGGTTTGGTACATGATTGGTTAGGTCTTGAGCAAATGGCATTAGAACCCCTCAGAAGAACCCCTAGATCCTTGAGGGGAAGATGGAGGCTAGAGAGTACACACATTATAGGAAGAAATAAGCCAGTTAGAGGAGGGCACTTCCTAGGATAACCTGTTCCCCCATCCAAACCCCAACCACTCTTAGAGGATTGTTGAATCTGAGATTAGTAGACAAATAACATTCAATATAAGGTCAATTCTCAGAAACATAAATAGACATGATCAAGAAACAGATAATTGGGAGGAGTAGTCAAGGTTGTGAAAGGCAAGATAGGTAGCCAGGTATAAAGGAAAAAATGTGAGATTTGGACTCAGAGAATCTGGGTTCAAATCCTGACTGGTATTTACAATCTGTGTGACCTTAAACAAGTTCCCTAACTTCTCCATCCTAACATCAGTTTACCATCTATAAAATGGAGTTAGAATGGCCTCTCATGTCCATTCCAGATCTAAATTTATAATTTTATGACTAAGGAAGGAAATTACTAATTGAAGGGATAATATTGTCAAATGGGGGAAAGATTTCAGGTTGGAGGGTAGGAGAGCTAGGGCACGTAAGAGAAGAAAAATAGATAAGCAGAGATGTATTCCATTCTGCAAACTTTAAAGAACTATATATATGATTATTGTTATACCTGAGGATAGAGACCAAAAAGTAAATAGAATTCCATTGCCCCTAACAGTATTCTAAAGCATTAGCTTCATGAACATTATTACATCCTCTGGGATCTAGGGAGCAGACAGTCACTTTCTGGGGGAATTCTAAGCTAGAAAGTCTGAGTTTCTGGACAATATTAGAAACAGTCATATTTTTAAATTAGGTCTGACTACTAAAGGAGAACATTCATTGTCTTCTGTTTCTCTAACCCTTTTGAGATAGAAGGAGAAAATCATCAAGACATTAGGGAGAGACACCACACTTAATTCAATTCAACAAGCCTTTAGTAATATCTACCATATATAAGAAACAATGCTAGGCATACACAAACAAAAGAAAAAGGAAAAAAATGATCCTTGCCCTCAAGTGTCTTACATTGTAACTGGGAGCGTTAGAGTGGGTTTTTAAATCTAAATTTAACTTTTTTTTAAATGTTTAAAATGTAAAATTCCCCAAATACAGATTTGGTCTCTTGTTATGTGCAGACTTTATTGAGGTCTCAATTTGAAACACAATGGAGAGAAAATAAAGTTGGGAAATACTAAATTGGGATGTTGAGAGGCCAGACCAAAAAACACTTCCCTAGAAATGAAGGAACCATTAAGACAATGGACAGAATGGACAAGATTTGACAGCGTTGCTCCCCTCCAACCCCTACAATTCACCATTGATGGCAACAAGAAATTTATAAAACATGTTTCTCTAGGTCGAGTTACAGATATTGTCCAGAGATCTGATCAGGCATTCCAGTTTCCTTGATCCTCCTCCCACCCTCCTGAGCAAAAGGTCCTCAAACAGAGATTGGATTCAAGGTTGTGGCAGCCTTACTTTCCAGGAATAAAGTCCCCATCCCACCCCATCCCCCAAGGGAGAAACAAAAAACACAGCAACCTGGCCCCTCAAATATACAAGCAACTGAAATCAAATCCTCTTGGATTAGTCACTTAAGTGAAATCAGAACAATTTACTTTTATTTCTGTTTCAGCTCTGGCCTTGACCACATTATTCTATGTTTACCTCATCCCATTGATGTATCCCAGAACTTCCCTTCCCCAGTTCCACTTACTCCTTTCCTTCCCATTCCTCCCCAAGAAGCCAGTTTCTCTGAACTGATTCCCCTCAACTGCTTAACTCAAAGCATGTTCCCTTCCACCATCACCCTCATCCCCTGGGCCATCGTCCTCTATCCTCCCAACCGCATACTTGTTATTCAATTAGATACTAGCCTTTCTGATAATCACATTCCCAACACAATTCTGAAGGATGTAATCCATATGCCATGAACCCTAAAAATAGAGGTCTAGGATTGTAGAGAGGAATGAGATTCATGGACTATCCATCTGGAGGCATTATAAAAAATGCATCTGCCTATTCTACTGTCCCCACAAAGAAAGAGCCTTCCTGCCTCTGTTTACTATGTGCTATCCTAATGGATAAATGGGTTCATTTTCAATTTAATTATAGTAAAACCTTAGGTTCACTTATATATTATCTCCAAAAGAACTTTAAAGACATTAACCTAAATAAAGCCAGACCCTGTATTGCTATGGTGTGTATTTTAAAGTTTTGGTGTCAATGTACTTTGATTATTTAGTTGTATTAACAGCCAACTACAGGCTCATCCATGATCTAGAAACAGTGATTCTTAGTATCCTCTGCCCACTTTTCCACCATTCTGCTATTATCATTATAGGAAAAGAAGAGGGCCCCCCAAATAGGGCCCACAAAATGAGGATCATTTTATATTCTTCTTTATTCGTGGCTTGCCACAGCCAAAGATCACATTGCCAAAGTACGAGCTTCCTGTGATAAGCCTCTCCATATTTAACTCATCTGGTCTTTAGAGAGCAGACTTGGTCAGTTGCCTAGGCCATACTCAAAACCTTTCCAGCAATGGTAGAACCTTCCAGAGTTCATGTTCCATTAGCACAGCATCCAAGACCCCAGGTTGACTCCAGGTAATGATGAAACACTGGAAGAGGACCCTGTGAGTCCTTACCTAGTGACCAACAAGTGGGCACACTACTGTTAGAGC